>QEPC01001485.1:157976-181890 GCA_003113815.1 Sphenodon punctatus
GGGGGGGGGGGGAGTTGGGCAGTAGGGGTTGTGTATAAGGTGAATGAAATGTGCTGTGCTTGCCCTGTGTTGTCTCCCCCATCCTAGTGCAGTGTAGCCAAGAAAAGAAAGGCTCGAGCTTCCTGTGTCACTAAAACCCACAGCCAATCACACCCTCTTCTCCAGGTTGCTGTGCACGTGCCAGGACTCCTTGGTAGAGCACAGTCCATTGCGTCACTGTTGAATCAGCCCCTGCAGCCTTCCAGCCCTGCTTTTGTGCTAGAAGGTTTGGGGATAGGGTAGGCCTGAGGTGGGAGGACTTGTTTGCAGAGGGCATGTTAAACTCCTTTTCGCCAAACCCAAATTCATTCCCAGCTTTCCTATGTGCAGAGGGAGGTTGTAGCACCCTGTCCTTTCTGGAATAGTCCCCTCCCTGGGAAGAGCCAACAGCAGGATTTCAGAAACAACATGGCCACCTGGACTCTTAGTTTGCTTGGGAGCAATGCTGCCAGAGGTGAAGTGGAAGGGTGGAAGTTCAACAGAGTGTAAATACAGGGAGAACAGAAGTGTCTCTCTAACTAGTGCCCTTTTCCTGAGTGCTGCGGGGAAGGTGGAGAGCATGTAGGGATGTGGGTATTGAACTTGTGTTCTGACCCTTGGAACCTATTTGCCAGCCACTCATTTTGAGTCAGGTTCTTCCCCTGCCACGCCCTCCATCCGTAGTGCTTTTGCAATTCTCTTGTAAGACCAAGTGAGTTTGAGAGCACTCTAGTTAGTGTGAACCGAACACCCCAGCCCAGGCAGTGAACAAAGGCGGCAGTGTTTCTCTGGTGTTAGTGCTCCCTCTGCTCCTAGAAGTTGTACGCAGCAGCATTCCCTCCTGGTCCTTCATGCCCCATTGTCAGGGTCCTGTGTTCACTATGTTTTCCACGTTGCCACCAATGAGGAAAATGCCGTGAATATTAGTCCCTGCCCATTGTGCACAAGGGTTTCGGTTTGTAGCAATTGAAGGTATTTGTACCTGGTTTAGAATGTCATTGGTAGAATTCGCCAAGGGGTAACTTATTTGAGTGTTTGGCTTAATCATCATGCTGTTATGCTCTGGACAGTGCATAGCCAATGCAAGCAGCTATTGCCAACATGGAGAGTCCCCCAGGCAGTGCTCTGGGAACAGATTGTGCCCCAGCAAGCGTGCATAGTCATCATAACCCAGATGCCTTGGGCTTTGAAATCACCACAGACATTAACATAAGAAGTGCCATACTGGGTCAGACCAACGGCCCATTGAGCCCAGCATCCTGCCTCCAACAGTGGTCAGTCATGGGGGCCCGGGAGAAGCACTCAACAGGTCACCATGCTATCCATTCCCTGTGGGTCATCTCCAGGCTCCCGACAGTAAAGGGTTTTGTTCCCCAATCCTATCTTGCTAATAGCTGCTAATGGAACTATCTTCCAGAAACTTGTCCAAACCTCTTTTAAACTCAGCTATACTGCTGACCCTGACCACCTCCCCTGCAGTAAATTCCACAACCTAATTGTACTCTGAGTGGAAAAAAATACTTTCTTTTGTCTGCTTTTACTCTGCCACCCATGAGTTTCATGGAGTGTCCCCTAGTTTTAGTACTAGTTGAGAGGGTAAATAACCGTTTCCTGTTTACAAGTTCCACACCATTCATGATTTTATAGACCTCTATCATATCTCCTCTCCGCCGTCTCTTTTCTTAAGAGCCCCAACCTATCAAGCCTCTCCTCATACAGGTGCTGTTCCATACCCTGAATCATTTTTGTTGCCCTTCTCTGTACCTTTTCTAGTTCTGCTATGTCTTTTTTGAGATGGGGCAACCAGAACTGCACACAATATTCAAGGTGCGGTCGCACCATTGATTTGTATAGAGGCATTATGACATCCTCAGTTTTATTCTCTATTCCCTTGCGAATAATTCCTAACATTCTATTTGCTTTTTTGACCGCTGCGGCACACTGGGCTGAGGATTTCAGTGTATTATCCACAATCACTCCCAGATCCTTTTCCTGAGTGGTAACTCCTAGCTTAGTACCCAGCATTGTGTACTCATAATTTGGATTATTTTTCCCAATGTGCATCACTTTGCACTTGTCCACATTAAATCTCATCTGCCATTTAGATGCCCAGGCACCCAGTCTTGTAAGATCTTGCTGCAGCTCCTCACAGTCTGCTCGTGTTCTGACTACTCTGAATAACTTGGTGTCATCTGCAAATTTGATCACCTCACTCTTAACACCCTTTTCCAGATCATTAATGAATACATTGAAAAGAA
Source organism: Sphenodon punctatus (assembly GCA_003113815.1). Taxonomy (NCBI): domain Eukaryota; kingdom Metazoa; phylum Chordata; class Lepidosauria; order Sphenodontia; family Sphenodontidae; genus Sphenodon; species Sphenodon punctatus. The sequence continues at coordinate 160,253 of QEPC01001485.1, forward strand.
CTGGTCCCAGTACAGATCCTTGGGGCACACCACTTTTTACATCCCTCCATTGTGAAAACTGGCCATTTAGTCCCACTCTTTGCTTCCTATCCTTTAACCAGTTACCAATCCATAGCAAAACACTACCTCCTATCCCATGACTTTTTAATTTTCTCAAGAGTCGTTTATGTGGGACCTTATCAAAAGCTTTCTGGAAATCCAGGTACACTATATCTGCTGGGTCTCCCCTGTCCACATGCTTGTTTACGCCCTCAAAGAATTCCAAGAGATTAGTGAGGCATGACTTCCCTTTGCTAAATCCATGCTGACTCTTTGCCATTAAGCCATGTTTATCAATATGCCCAGTGATTCTGTTCTTAATGATAGTTTCCACCATTTTGCCCGGCACAGACGTCAAGCTTACCGGTCTGTAGTTTCCAGGATCACCTCTGGATCCCTTTTTAAATATTGGGGTTACATTTGCCACCCTCCAGTCCTCAGGTACAGTGCCAGATGCCAACGTTAGGTTACAAATTACTACTAGTAGGTTTGCAATTTCACATTTGAGTTCCTTCAGAACTCTGGGGTGAATACCATCTGGCCCTGGTGATTTGTTCGTATTAAGCTTGTCAATTTGCTCTAGAACCTCCTCCAGGGTCACGCTGATTTGTGACAGTTCATCCAATTCATCACCTACAAAGTAGGGTTCCGGCGTGGGTATCTCCCCAACATCCTCCGCAGTGAAGACCGAAGCAAAGAACTCGTTTAGCTTCTCTGCAATGTCCTTGTCCTCCCTGAGTGCCCCTTTTACTCCCTGGTCATCTAATGGCCCAACCGACTCCCTAGCAGGCTTCTTGCCTCTGATATACTTGAAAAAGGTTTTATTATTTGTTTTTGCCTCTTTAGCAAGTCTCCTTTCAAATTCTTTCTTGGCCTGCCTTATTAGCACCTTACAGTTACGTTGCCAGTGTTTATGCTCCTTTGTATTTTCCTCATTGGGGCTAGCTTTCCATTTCTTAAAGGATGCCTTTTTGGCTCTAATAGCCTCCTTTGCATCTCCATTTAGCCACAGTGGTAGACGTTTAGTCCTCCTGCTACCTTTTTTTTAACTTGTGGGATGCATGTAATCTGGGCTTCCAAGATGGACATTCTGGAGAGGAGAATGCTACAGGAAGAATGCAAATTTCCCTGGCCCTTTCTTTCTTCCCCCACCCTGCCCAAATCATAGACAGATTAGTTGAACTGGAAAGGCAGTCTCAGCAACCCTAATCCTGGGAGTTCCCTAGAGCAGAATTTCACCTCACAGTCTGAGGGAAGCTATAACTGCAGTTTCCCAAAAGGGGCAGAACTGATACTGGCAACAGAGTGGTACAGTCCACTTCAGAGTAAAACAACCTACTGGCCAGGCTCTTGGAGGTGGCGGGAAGTCAGGAAAGCCTTACATATCAGCATTTCTGGAAGGAGAACATGCTATGCAGGGGGGAAAAACAAGCACTTCTAGCAATGTTTCTAGCGCTGCTCGTGTTGTGAAAGATGAGAGAGCTGAACCCTCTGAGACACTGAGATGCTTGTGTTCTCTCTTCCCAGTTACTTAGACGGTCCCTCATTGTTCACTCTCAGTAACAGGCACCTGTTGTGTTTCAGTAAGCTTCATTTTGAAGCTGAGGGGATGTCTCATTCTTGCCTGTTACCACACATGTATTCCTATATCCATCTTACTGGACATAGGAACACATGGAAGATGCTGCAGGAAGAGTGTGGCTGCACAGGGAGGTGTGACCAGTTCATACCCATGGTTGTCAAATATTCCCTCCTGATACACATAGTGTTTGTACCTAGGAGAACTATGTGCAGCTTTCATATTAACAGTTCACGTCCTTTGGTGCCTGGTCATCCCTGTCAGTGGAGACTAGGTGGCTAGGAGCCTCTGCATCGGTAGCTAATGCTCCTGTTCTGTTTACAGCCGGGGCATTCTATCCCCACTTCGTGAGACTATTGCTTAATACCCTCCCTCATTTCCTCAGGCATTGCTGACCACGGGGCAGGTTTAGTGGCTTTAAACCAGCATGAATGGAAACTCAATGTTTTAAAAATAATAAAATGAACTAAATTGGCAAGGGGCATCAAGTAGGCACAGAGTTTTAAAGCAGCAGTTGGGTTATGAGATTGCAAGTGCAGAGGGGCTGCCACTGCTCTCCTGCAGAGAGAGAGAGAGAGAGAGAGAGACTGTCTTTGACTTGAAACTCTGCCTCACTTGAGGCGGGGGCAAGGCAAATTAAGCCCAGTTGGTGGTGATCTGCCTGGAGAGCTTCAGTGCTCTAAGAAGCAGCACTGCCTAATGCCAGCAGATTTCTCCAGCTAAAAATAAACGTCCGTTGCATTAGCAGCTAACAACGTCCAATTACCTGCCTGCTGCTCATGGAGGCACTTTGCTTTTTACTGTCTTGGAAGGGATGGGGGTGCCAATCTCTTGTTGTCAGGCAGAGGATTGTTAGTTATTAAGCACCACAAACGCCTGTACTTTTGGAACAGCATAGCACAGCATGGCTGAGCGAGGTGGGGCTGACAGCTTGAGTGGGTTTAGCCAACAGTAACAGTCACATGACCCCTAGGAGAGGGAATGAAATGCCCCCAACTCATGCATTTGCTGCTCAGTGGGGCTTCTTGTCTTAATGGTGAGTCCTTGTAACATTGATGGAGTTGCTGCTCCCTTACTCCCAGATGGCAGGCAGCCTGATGGGATGTGCGCTAACCTCACAGCCATGGCCTTGTTCTCAGTTGGCATCCATTTTGTGGAATAGTCTGCATGTGCCTCAGTGACCACAAGGTCACCAGGGACTTGCATCGGCCTGGCTGCCTCAGCACCAAGCGCCTTACCCTGCCTGCGTGGCTGTTGCTGTCACCTCCTGCTTGCTGAGCCAGGGAGAGTCTGGGTGAGTTCCCACCCATGAGCACTGCAGCAGAGTGCACAGTAGGCCACTGGCTTGCTCAGCCCCAAAATGTGGAGACTAGGCCTTTGGGCCAGCCCCTTCCTATTCCTTGCATGAGTTTGTAAAGTATGTGGGTCTTTTTCCCTCAAGAAGCGGGTGGGTGGGATTGTTATGTGCTTGCTAACTGCTGATGTAAATACTTCTTTTGGGTTGGTTTTTAGCATTTTCATTGGGAACTAATTATTATTATTATTTTTAAAGAGTCTACTTTTTGGATTGTGATTTCTCATTTTTTTAAAAATGCCTTTTAATTGTTTGTATATTGTTAAAGTCTGTCTTACTCTGTAAATAACAGTGTTGGGTATTTCTACCTGTGTGCAGTCAATGGAGCATGAGACACAGCAAGACAAATAGCAGCTCTGTGGTCTGGCACGATAGTCCCTGGGCATCTGCCTGTGGCACTGCCTTTGCCAGCTGGGAGTTAGTCCCCAGGTTGCATAATCAGCGTGCCCAGAAACTGGTGCAAAGTCAGATGAAGGTTGCTGAGTGGGTGACAGTGGCAGCCGTTCTGAGACCTGGTGTGTGTGATCCACATTCTTTGCACTTGATGCTTTGTCATCTCCCTGCTTTGAATTTGAAAGCACGGACTCTCAGCATGATCTGAGCTGTGCTCAGCAGTATCTCTGGAGAACTGGCCATTCTGAAAATTGTTTGCTTGAAATTAAACAGGAACTAATTCAGCTGCTCAAACACCCCCCACTGCCATGTCCTATTTTCCCAGCCTTTCCTCCAGGGAAAGTTGTGCATGTCAGGATGTGCATATCTCACTTCATTCCTGTGTATCTCTTGGCTGGGTTCTCAGCCGCCTTGCTGGTGTGTAGGGGAGGAACGCTTTCCCCTGGGGATTGTGGCCCCCAGCAGCCTTTCCACATGACGAGAGTTGTCAGCTGGTTCAGCCCAAGCAGAGTTCTGTCTGTCCGTCATCCTCGTCCTTGGAGCCTTCAGCTGTTTCTCATGCCTCCTGCAGAAATTCCTGCAGCAATTGTCTAGTTTACATGAAGGGCAGTTATTCTGCCTCTGACAGGCCTTGTGAAGTTGCTTAGTATCCTCTGTACACCATGCCAGTTTGTTGTGTGATGGAATTATAAAGGGACTCTGAGTCTGACCAGAATTCCCTCTCCCCTCAAGACACCTTCTCAGTGCATAATGCCTTGGTGTAACCCTCAGCTCACAGGCCTACACTACTCACTCTGTTTCAGAGCTGGAAAAAAGACAAAATCTTCCTCCTGGATCTCTCCTGACTCAGTTACTGCATGGTGAGGCCCTGCTGTTGTCAGTGGCTGCCTAACCTTGAACAGACATCTGGGAGTGGATCCTGAGGACCATTTTACCTCTAACATTCTGGAGTTCAACTGCACTCTGAAGCCACACTTCTGAAACCTCAAAATCCTGCCTGCTCCTGCTGTTGGGGCTGACCCTGTATGGCCACTCACTAATGTGTGTGGAAACAGTCATTGAACATGAAATTCATCCTCAGTCCTGGAAGTCTCGACACCTTGCTTACCCTTATTGTGAGCTAGATTTGACACCATCCTGGATGCCCTGCTACCCTTTCCATCTGTCACTTTCTGCAGCTCATGCCTGCGCAAACCATGGCCTAGATTAGGGCTGAAGAACTCCCTATGAAATATGAATCCTAACTGGATCAGTGTTTTCCTCCATTTGATCTGATACCTGTATGCTGCTTGAAAGTAATCTTTGCTGCAGCAACTCCTTGCCCTGGCCTGCTCCCATGCCTCTTGGTGTCCTGCCCTAGATCCTTCCTTGTACTATTTTCTAGTCCACATTTGATTTCATGCAAGCTAGAGTAACGGAAGGACTCAAGTCCCCCAAGCACAGAACCAAGCCAACCATCCCTGAAGATGGCAGGGCCAGAGCAAAGTCTCTGGGAATAACCTGCAGAGACAGGCTTCCACACCCACGGGGCTGCTGATGGAGCAGCTCTTTCCTATTGTTTCTCATGGCAAGAGCTAGGGCACTGCACACGGCTAACAAGCCCTCTTGCCCCCCTGAGTGTTCCAGCTAGGAGGCTTGATGAGTATTGCTGAAGACCAGCTGTGTGCCATGCATTCTCTCACTCATTCTCACACACCTGTGCAAATGCCACACACACACACACACACACACACACACACACTAGCTCAGACTGTGCGCACATGGCACCATTCAGAATGGATTGAGTAGAAGTCCATTGTTCTCCATTGCTTGTGAATGGTCCCCAGAATTCCCCCAAAACAGTGTCTAGCGAGAGTGTGATTGCTGTGTGGGTCTCATGTTTAAGAAATGGAGACAAAGTAGTTTAGATTAAATCTTTTATTTGACCAACTTCTTTTTCAGGGTCAAACAAGAATACCCATCACTCCCATCCCACAACGTCATATGGCCTGGTCACCCCTGTGGGAATTGAGCTCAGCTCAGCGGGCCTCAGGGTCCAAGGTGAGGCAAAAAGAGGCCATTAGCATGATCTATTCAGTACAGCATCCACCACAGGGTATTGTCCTGGGAGAGAGAGCCTGCTATGGTGCATCCCCCCATGCTGCCCTGGCAGTTCTGTTTCTTCTACACTGCTCCAGAGCCTCCTTCCTCCATTTAGTGCTACCTTCTGACCACCTTCCCCTGACTTTCCTAGGTATGTCCTAGCCCTACCTCAGTCCCACCATATGGTTAAACAATAAACATATTCTCCTAAAACACCATCCCAAATCACTTCCACATCCTTCCATTTCACCCCCACCTTCATGCTTCTCTTCATCCGTTGCTCCCCAGTCCTCCTTTATGCCTATCTAAAATGAAGACCTTTCAGTTATACTTTTCAGTTTCATCAAATCGTATATGTAATGACTGTGGTGGTTCTGTTGTTTCCCCATCACACACTTTCCACAAACCTCTCTGGGGCTTCCCCATTACTATGATCATCATCTGCTGTTTCTAGCAAGCTCCTTCTCTCTCCCTTCTTCCTCCATTGCTTCCATACTCCATCACTCTCCCATCTCTACAATAGTCTTAAGTTACTCCCACTGCAACCTCACCCCGTGGTTTTTCCATGTCTGTCTTGCTCCCCTGTTGTCTCCCTTCTTCCTTTGTCATTCCCACCTCATGCTTATGCATGTCCCTTAAACACTTCATTTTGCCTCTTACGTTTCCCTTTCTTGTGTCCCTATTTATCATATCTGTTGCTCCACCCATTTGTTGCCTTCTTCTTTCTGTCTCCCATAATCCTTGTCCTCCTCCTCCAGTTTGCTTCATGACATCCCATCACACTCCCACCAGTTCTTCCACCCCACAATCAGCTTCCCTCCCCCTTTGTTCTGTCCTCAATGTCTCTCCCCAAAACACCTCTTCATGCTTCTCCATCACAACTACTTTCCTCATCTTCCTTTTCCATTTGTTGCTCGTCTCTGCCCACTCTGAGCTTTTCCTCCCCATCCCACACTCTGCCTCTTTGTTTCCCCATCTCCCTCAGTTGAGCCCCTCCACCTGACTCCCTCCTGCTCCTCTCTTCCACCACACCATGTTTCCCCACTACCTGCTGCTCCCAAGCTCTCATTCCTGCTTTCCCATCTTCTTATCACATCCATTGTCCTTGTTTTGTGGGTCCCATTTCCCCCAATCCCTGATCTCCTGAACCTCTGTCTGTGCCCTCATCTTCCTCTTGCACTTCCCCCGCTTGTTCTGTTGGTTCAACTCCCTCCATCCCTTCTGCCTGCCCTATCTCATGATTCCCAGCCTCCTTCCATCACCCTGACACTCCCTCTTTGTGCTTCCCTCTTGCCTTGTGTCATTTCCCTCCATTGTTCTCTCACTCTTGGGCTCCCTGTCTCCTTGCACTGCTCCAAATCTGTACCCATTTCCCCATCTTCCTCTATTGCCTTGCCCCCCACTACCTCCATGGCTCCTTATTCCCCCCCCCACCAATCTCTTCCTTCTTGTCTCATAGCTATGGTTCATCCCCACCTCCTGTCATGCCTCCCCATCTTTTCTTCATTGCTCTAGCCCACTTTCACATCTCCCTCCATTTCTCCCTGCTCCCTGGCCCTGACTTGTCTCTTATGCTCCTCCCTGTCCTTTCCTCATGATTCTAACCACCTCCTGTTTCCATCACACATACACACGCACGCGCACACCTCATCCCCTGCCACACATTCCTTCATGGGTCCTCACATTTCCCCCCATTACTTTCCCATTCCCGCCATGCGATTCCCAGCTTCCTCCAGACTTCCCACATCTCCCTCTCCCATTACCTTATGCCTCCCCAGCTCCTGCCATCCTTCCCTGACCCCCTTCCTCACTCTAACCCCACACTGTTCTTTCCCATATTCCACACCTCCCTCCAATGCTCCCCATTGCCACCTCATGCTTCCCTGTCTCCCTCCATCATTCCAGCTTCCTGTTTAATGCATCCCAGTCTCCCTACACCACTCTCAAGGACCTGTGTTCACTGTGTTTTTCCCATTACTGCCAATGGGGAAAACTCAGTAAACGCTGAATGAGTCCCTGATCACTCCCCATCTCCGTTCATTGCTCCTCTGAGCCCAGTTTTGAGCCTCTCTTCATCATTCACTTCTGCCTTGTCACACTACCCTTTTCCATCAGTCAATCCAACCTCCCTTGCACTCTCCCCTTTGTTCCCTCAACCTCCCTCTATTCTGCCACTACCCCATGCTTCTACATCTCCTTCCATTTCTTCTCCAGCCCCACCTCTTGCATCCCCATCCCTCCAGACTCCTTATCACTCCTCCTTGCCACCCTCATGATTCTTTACATCTCTGTAATTTATTTCCCCCAATCCCATATCTCCATTGTTCTGACTCCCTTCTTCCTCCTTGCTCATCTTTATCTTTCCAAGACCCTGCCTCTCACTTTGTTGCTTCCCTTTGTCTCTCATTCCCTGGATTTGCTAGTGTTTCCATCTCCCTCATTCATGCCCAACTTCCCATTCTACTTCCCCATCTCATACCTCAACCCAACTTCCCTCACAGCCTCCCATTGTAGCCTCCCCATATCGATGCCTTGCTTTCCACATTTCCTGGTCTCTCTCTGCTGGTCAGATGCCCCCTTTTGCTTCCCTTCCATTGCACCCCACATATTCTTTCCTCATCTTCTCTCACTCAGGGCATCTTTAGACGAGACAAAAAACGCAGCTGATCCTTTAATCAGCCGCCTTACTTTGTTCTCGTCTAAATGCTTCACATGGTTTGAAGCCGCGTCTTTCGCATGTCAGACCGGCCCTGCAATCCTTCCCCCTCAAATCTGCATCAGTGAGCTGCCCTCACGGTAGCGAGACGGCTTTTGTGCTGCTCGTTTAAAAGCGCCCTCACTCCCCTCATTCCGGACTATGCTTTTCCCACTTGTCTACCTACCTCTTTGTGCTTCCACACCACCTTCCATCACTTTAACCTGTCATTTCATCCACCCTCTCCCATTTCCCTCCTTTCACCCAACCCCACCTCATGCTTCCCCCCCCCCTTTCCTCCCTGCCCTTCCTTCATGAGTCTTAATTTCTACTTTCCTAACCACTTGCTACTATTTCCATCACACATGTACACATACGTGTGTGCGTGTGCACACTCCATCTCTTGTCATGCTTTCCTCCATTACTTTATCTCCCCCATTCCGATCCCAGAACCCTTCATCACTTTAATCCAACACATGCCGATTTTCTTCCACATATCCAATCTCCTTTGCACTTCCCATCTGACACCACCACTTCCTTTCCACCATGTTCACCCACCCCATCTTATGCTTTCCCCACCTACCTCTATTGCTCCTTCCATCTCCCTGTATTGCTACTTCTGCATATGCCTCCAATACTTCCTTTGCCTGATGTCCTATGTCTTCATCTCCCTTTCACTCCATTGCCATCTTTTCTCTCCCCCTTGGTCACTCCTCTGCCCCTTCCTTTAACACCTGAAGGGTTACAGCAGCTATTCCTCCCCCACCCCAACTCACTTCATGGTTATTTGCTGCCTGTTCTTCACTCTCCCTGATGTATTCTGATTCCCTGCAGTCACCGAACCATCTAACATTCTCTTCTTTAGTGTTTAGTGAAGCCCCTGCCACTTCCTTCCCACCCATCAGCTTGTTTTGATGCTGCAGCAAGTACCCAATGCCATGCAGAGAAGCCCTTATGGGCCGAGAGGAAAAGACTTACAGTGCTCTGGGACTGTTACCCAAGGATACTGCCTCACTCCATCAGTCTCTCCCATCCTTCCAGAGTGGTTGGCTCTATGCTTTCCTCTTGCTCCTTTCCCTCCACCTGCCTTCAGCTGCCCCTGCTCCCACTGCTTTCTGGATCTGCTATTCTTCCCCTTCAACCCCAGCCTCTTCCTTGACCCACCTAAGCTGTTCCTGCTGCTGTCTAGCCAAACCCTCCCCCACCCCCTCCGTCTCCTATTCACCCAGCTCTCAATTGCTGCCATTTTGTCCCCCTCACTCTGGCCTCTTACTCCTGGACTTTTAAAGAGCCAGGAATTCAGTTTGCCAACCATTTCAGGACAGTCTAATTGATGCTCCACCAAACCCTAAGCCCACTGTGTCTATTTATTTTAATCTGTATTTTAAAATGTTAGCCGCCCCGGGATGCTTTTAGCAGGAGGGGGCAGCATACAAATGTTATTAATAAATAAATAATAATATTGTGCTCCCTTCAGCTGCTCAGTCTCTCTCGCACATGACTCCCTCCCCTAAAACCAACCAGCAGCCACTGATTAGTCTGGACAGATCTGTTCCCTATTTACCAAGAGCTGCTTACTGATTATTAGTTATATAGCACCAGAAAAATGTACCTGGCACTGGACAATCCTTCATTAACATGGCCCTATCCCAAGGTTGCAGGACCTACTAACCGTGGGTGGATAGTTATTGTGTTCTGTCACAGTTAGTTATAGTTATTGTAGCACAATAATTGCCACAGTCACTCTTTCCCCCCATTTTTGAAAACTGGTACCATCGTGTTTCCCTTCCAATAATCCTCTCAAACGGCTCCTATTTTCCATGACTTGCCCACAATGATTCTGTAAATTTGGGAGGTTCCTTGTCATCTTGAGGTGCCTCCCTGCCCTCTACCAATCACCCAGAAGAACTGGGTGCAACCACAAGCTCCCAAACATTTCATTGGTCCTTGTGATCAGGGATGCCAGGTGCCTGGAACAGCATCTTCCAGGAGCACACAAAGAAATGGTTTGTGGGTCACTGACCCTCATTTAGGGGAATACACCATACAGATGCAGCAGATACAAGTCTGGATACTTCAGAATTCCAGACCTCCCTCTATATCCCCATTACTGGGACATGATGGGAGAAGGGTTCCAAAATGACTGGATTTTCTAGATATAGTCTGTCCCTGGAAGGGGTTGCTGTTAGCACTAAATAGCTGATTGGCAGTAAACCAGTGATCAGCTGTTTAGTACTAGCAGCCCACTTTCAGTGTCTCTTCACAGCAGAGGATGGATTTGACTTGGAGGGCCTGTCCCAACAACGCCAAGCAGTCCCAGACGGGCAGAAACACCTGTAGTTCTAGACACTCACAGTTTCAAGTTGACTGCCCCCCCCAAGGCATCTAGAACTGTCTCTCTAGCTACTGTAAATCAGAGTGCATTTGACCTGTATGAATTGTTTCCAGTGGTGCTGAAATCTGCTGCCTGTGGCACAGAACTAGGGTAACCTTGACTTTGTGCAACAAACAATGTAGGAGAGTGGTGAGTGCAGAGAGTGGAGTGCTTTTTGCCTTCTGACCCTCTCCCCCCGCCATTGTCCTCTGCCAGAGAGAGAGAGAGAAGAATGGTCATGCCTACAGGTTGGGATTAGAGCTGAAATGGATAGTAAAGAAGTTATCCGTGGATAATATACATTATGCCAGTTAGCTTGGTGGTTATCCAGTAATTGCAAAGGTTAACCATTAAACCGGAATACTAGATAGTACTGATTTACCATTTACCGCATTACTACATAACCAGACCAGTCCAGGCAGCGGGAGGGATTTTTTTTAAAAACAAACAAAAAAACATAAACAGAAATTAAAACAATAATGTGGTAAATGGTAATGTGGTTAACCAAAAATCCACCGGATGCTAAATTGGTTACGATCAGTACTCAGCCAGATAGTGGATACCATGATAACTGGCTGGATACCAGACGGTGGCGGTTACTTGTTTCAGCTCTAGTTGGGACGGTCTTGTGGTAGGGGAGTCCCATGCAGGCTCGGAGCCAGCCCCTCTCCCCTGTACAGGGGTGTGGAGGTGGTGTGGCTGGTGTTCTAGCTATCCATAGGATCATCTTTCCCGAGCTGCATCCACCCAAGAATCTGGTCCAACGTATGTAGAACACTCTCCACTCAGACTTAGCCCCTAAAATGAGGGCCATGTGTTATAAATGTGGTGGCAGTGCCCTTAGCTAGGAATGCACCCCATTGTTCTGAGTGCTGTGCCCCACTCCTTTACAGAGAACATGACTCTCCCTAGTTCAGAGGAAAGCTATGCCTCATATTCTCCCTGGAAAATTCCAAATGTGCAGCCATGACAAACTGTTAGCTTGGTGCCAAGTCCATTGCCACATACAGTGCCCAGAGTGCTCTTCTGGAAGCAAAGGTGTGTTTGTGCCCCAACGGCACACTCTGAATCCACTGACAATGAATGGCTGCCTGTGGTGGTTCAATCAGACATTTCCTGTTGATGAATGGGGGCAAAATTGGTCTGGCAGAAAGGTCCCATAAATCCTTGTCACCCTTCTTTCAAGGGAAGATAAAGGCTGGAGTATGGCTGTCCTGATTCACAAATCAAAGTTTGAATGGACATTTCCTTTAGCAAATGCTCATACTTAAAATTGCTCCATTGTGAATGTTCAACTTCATCTAATTCACTAACACTGCTTTTAAATGAGGCGCTAAAAAGCCTCAAAAGCAGCATTTAATGTATGTGTGAATGTGCTCTCAGCTTTCAGAACATGCCTCTTCAAACCAACGCATCTCCAGCCGCTGCTGGCAACGGGGAGCACGTCACTTCCGACAGCACAGGGAGCATGTAAACGCTCTCCGTGGGGCTTTTCTCTCAACGCGGGGCTCAGGAGGCGCTTTTCAGCGCCTCGTTTAAAAGCGGTGTTAGTCCCACTTATCTGACTTGTTTAACCTTTTCTAGTGGCACTATAGCTTATTGTAAGTGGCAGAGAACTGTTCATTAACAAAGCATGCAGTTTGTTGCTAGAGTCACAAATGTGATGCAAACTGCAAGTTTTAACTTAGGAATTCATGAAATTTGTTGAGCATTCACTTCATTTCATATATTTGCTTCAGCCCCACCATGGAACACCCTGCTTACTTCAGAAATCTGACCTGATCCCCCAGGGAGCTCCAACTTCTCCTAGTGCAATTGTGATGTGCACCTAGCCAGCCAGTGCCTTCCCCTGCTGAGGCAGTTGCCCCATGTAAATATTAACTTGGCTTTGTTTTTTGGGGGGTGGGTGGGTTTCCTGCACCATGTCCTAGCAAATGGGTTTCTTGCTGTTGTTGCATTGTTCTCTGTCTGGTCAATTTCTATGGAGATTTCTCTACTTGTCTTTAGAAAACAAGCTGAACTGATTCTAGGAGTCGCACAATATCTCAGAGCTGGATTTCTTATTCCAAATGTTCAAACTCTTGTATATGGTCACAGGGCTTTTTAAATGGAATTGTTGTAGAAAACAAAAATATAAAAACCTGTTCAAAGAACCATTAAAAATCTCTATTAAAAATCTGTCTCCAAGTTGTTATCCTAACACTATCACAGTAACGTCTCTAGCAGATGCAGTATTACCTCTGGCAGTGCCCTCTGATAGCAGATAACCCCACCCAGTGCCTGACTTACTGGCCTTTCAGGGCCCTTTGTTCCATGCAGAATTTAATGTTTCCTTTCAGTAAAGATATGTCTACCTGTACTGGGTGTGAAGAAGTGTGCCCTGATCCTGTACAGCCTGTCTGTTTGCAAACAATATAGTAACTTCCGAGAGTCAGCAAACTGCTTCCCCCAGCTGAGTGCAGTATGAATTAGGGAGCTAAAGGCTGACCATTGCATTGCAGCATTTTTTCCTACAGGAAAACCCAGCCTTCAGCAGCGTTGCAGCAGGGCATGATCCCAACCTTCAATGCAGTACTGGAGAGGAGAAGCTAGGGCAGGGGTAGGGGGGAGAGCTGGGACCTGGGCGCATTCTCTCAGCAAATGGTGTTGAACTGAACACCTTGACATTTCAGCTAGTTTAAGCACATCTACACTTGGGGTTTGCCCTGGGAAAATCATATTAATTTCAAATGAAACTAATACACAAGTAAGAAGCACTGTACTGGGCCGACCCACAAACTTTGGCAACTCTTAGTTGGGGGAGATGCCTTTACCACTCTGCAACTCAGTAAGGAACAGGTGGCAGAAGGGAGTGTGTACACATGGGGGGCAGAAGGCAGTAGAAGCAGCTTGCTTCCCTGCTTACATGGGCAATCACGGGGTGTTTATAAATATGATGCTACCATTCATGGCCACCAGGAGCCATGGATCCGACCACCCATCAGAAAGTGGAGCAGGGGAATGTGCGTTCTCGTGAACCACGCAATGCCACTCATGGCGCGCTGCTGAGAAATCCAGAGTGCCCCATGGCAAGCCAAAAAAGTGCATGGCAACAGGTGCCCACACATCCCCTTGCCTGTCTGAACAGGTGGCCGCCCACACCAGCAGCCTGGTCCCTCAGGCACTGTGGGCAGGGGACATGGCCTTTGCAAGTCACATGAACTGGCCAGGAGCGCTACAGAGTCCAGTTCCCCAGTGCTCACACCCAGGAAATATCCATTTCAAAGGCCAATCCAGCACACTTCCTCTTCCCCTAAGGTCCATGGGAGTGCAAGGTGGCTACTGCAGTAGCTATGCTGGGAGCTGCCCATTAGAATCCCTCCCCAGGCACTCCACCGGAGTGGCTGCTCTGCAGCTGTGCCACTCGCGGGCCACAAACACACCCTCAATCCTTGCTCATTTTAAAATACCCATGGTCTCAGCTGAGAAGATGAGAAGGGTTTCATCTCCTTCACTTGAGTTAGACCCTTTGGTCCCAGTGAGGCCATTGCTATATGGGGGAGGCTTGCCCTCGTCATTGGTGCTATCCAGCCTGGCCTGGAAACAGCTGCTTGGCTTCCCTTCCAGCCCAAGTATCAGTGATGTTCTCATCCATAGCATCAGCAAAGAGCTTTGGCTTTGCGCAAGAGGGAGCACCTGAGCCTCCTGTGCCAGGTATAGGGGCACTTACAGCTCCTGGCAACTACCTGGGGAACAGAATGAGGGGCTGAGGCATTATCTGAGTAAAGAGAAGGATAACTGTGAGTAACTAGGCACATTGAAATTTTCTAGCTGGTAGCAGCCCAGCTCTGTGCCCACAACATGCCCTGACAGCCTTTGTTGAGTAAGTACACCACCAATGCTTCTCCCCTGGACCTTGGCTCTTTTTATCCTCCCACTGCAATGCCCTCTTGGTGGAATTATGTAAGGGTTTTTGTCCATGCCCAGCAACTGCAAGGTCAAAGGAGCTGGTTAATGAACGGTGTGATGTGTGTAAGTTCACAGAGCCATTCATCTTGGCTCCTTTGATCTACAGAGCTCAGGACTTTCATCTCCCTCGTTACTTTCAGCCAGAGGGGCTCAAAGCATTTTGAAAAATACCCAGAGAGCAGCCAGTGCCCTCCCCCTGTAGCACAGTTCCCTTTGGCCAGGATGGTAAGCTAGAGAGCAAGCAACTGGCTGAATGAAAGTGCAGGAGCAGTAGAAGGAGATGGAGGTAGGACGGCATTGTTCATGCTGTCACTGGCTCTGGCACTAAGATGAACTCCTGGGGGTGGGGCAGAGCATGTAACTAGTGGGTTCCTGGAACCATTCCCCATTTCTGCCATTCTGTGACAGTCCTCAAGGGAAGGGGCTTGAGAAGCATTAGGCAGTTTCCTCCCTGGCTTTAACAATCTGAGCTTGGCTCCCCTAGATTCACAGCAAAAGCAGAGACATGCCACAGGCTCACATGTGATCCACAAAGAGCAGTAGCTTAGTGTGAGCGTAAATCTCAGCCTGCCCTGAACACTTAGCTCCCATAGCTTAGCCAAACCTCTTCTGCCCAACTCCTCCTCCATCCTACTTCTCCTTCTGTTGTCTGTTCCCACCCACCTCCTCTCCTATTCCCCATCCCCCAGAACTACCAAATTGTGCACATCATTCATAAAAATATTGCAGTGGGAGAAGTGGCATTGGGATGGATGGGCAGGAGGACCATTCTCAAGGACACAGTAATGCCTCATCTAGGCAAACAGTGCAGCAAAGCATGGCAGGACCTCATTCCCACTGTGGCCATTTTGTAGGGATGTGCGAATGCGGTTTGGAATTTCGAGTTCGGACCGAACTCAACTAATTCAATCGACTGAACCGAACTTCCGAACCGAACTCGAATTCGACCGAACTGTTCGGTCGAATCTGAGCCAGTTTGGAAGGCCAAAAACAGCTTAAAACACCGGTTTTGAATGTATGAACTCAGTTTGGAAGTTCGGAATTTGACCGAACTCGACTAGTTCGGTCGACTGAACCGAACTTCTGAACCGAACTTGATTTTTGAACCGAACCGAATTTCCGAACTCGGTTCTGTTTGCACATCCCTACGATTTTGATCCTGCCATTTGCCCTCCTAGCCAACCCACCAAGAGGAAGTCACTCTGGTTTACTGGAGTGTTTTATTCTTCCAGATTCGGTGGTACCTGAGGTCTTAGATGTTTGGTGCAAACAGGCATCTTCACTGCAGGAATAAATGTGCCCTAAGCATGTCCTGTTCAAGGAAACCCATTGTAGGGCATCCACCAGCGTCATGAATCCAACCAAAGACACCCAAGTGTCTGGAAACCCTCTTCCCTGCATCAGCTCAGGGTTGCTGACTCATGTGACTCGCAGCTTTTCCTCCAGTCTTCCTGCATATCCGGCTAGGAGCCATACCAGAAACCCATAGCACCAACACTTTGGAGGATGCACTGGATGTTGCTAAGTTTCCAGCTGGAAAACAAGGTGTCGTCTTGCCCTATATTTTTGACAACTGGGATCTCATCACCTTTCCTTTGCCTGAAATTGCAGTCAAAGTTGAACAGATTCAAACACTGAGTATATATCCCATTGCTCATTGAAAGCAAGGGGAGAAATCACATGGTTTACAGAGAGTGCAGTGCAGCCCTTTGAGTTGGGTGAGCCTGGAGAGCAGTGCAACAGGGAGAGGACCACCTAGTCAGTCTCTAGTCAGGGAAGTGAGACCAACACCTGGCATGAGGGGGTCGGAAAACCTAGCATTCAGTTGAAACTCCTACCTTTTCACCAGGTCTGAGACCTCCTTCCTATTGTGACAACCAACCCCCTAAGGGGAACAGGCTACCAGTGCCCCCACCCCCAATGGGATCTGCTGAAAGGGAATGATTGGGGCAGGATGTAAATCACCGAACAGTTCTGTAAGTCTAAAAGGGGCATAGGGGGTGAGGGGAGTATGTTCAGCTTCTCCCTAGTCTACCATCCCTGCCAGGAGGAGGAAGAAGAAGAGGAAGAGGAGAAGAAGAAGCAGAAGCAGAAGCAGCAGCAGCAGCAGCAGCAGCCCCTTGAGAACCTCCATGACAGGTACACACAGACCTGGATGCATAAGGGAACAGACTGAGGAGATGGCAGCCACAATAGGAGACTAAAAACAGGAAGGGGATGAACAATCTGCAAGTGTCAATGGGCCAGACCAAGAAGGTAACTGTGTGTAGCTAGGGGTGATGGAGGAGAGGCTCTGGTTGGAGCAACACAGACCCCCACCAGGAGGGAATGTGGGGCTGGGGGTGGTAACCAGTAACTGCAGTGGCAGCAGTGCTCTATGGGACTTTGACAATTCCATGTCAGTGGGCCAGGCAGGTAACAAGTAGAAGCCCCAGTAACAGGGCCAGTTTGGGCAAACAACTTGCAGAGTTTATGGGGCAGTGACAGCCTCACACTGATGGATAGGTAGCTGGGGAGGGGATCTGTATGGGGTAGTGACACTCTCACATCATGGGGCCCTTCCAAGCAGCTGAATATTCAATATATTGGAGCATTTCCAAGGCTACAATTCCACAGAGGTTCCAGCCTCTCACTCTGTTTCCCATCCACTTCTGTTTCCATAGAAGCCACCAAATCTGTTTCCATGGAGATGGCAGAGCGTGTTTGAGTTCAGAGCAATGAAAACAAATGCAGGACCTGATGGAGCTGAAAGGAGCAATATGGTAAACAAGCAGCAGTGGGAAAATTGGAGCCAAGGCACAGGGGAGCAGCGAGATGTACCTCGAGCTTAATCTGCCACAGTGAGAAGATGCAGAATCCCACCACAGTCAGTGTTAGAAACACCCTCCCTGCTTCATCCAGAGCCCCAGTGATCATGTGATTTTAACAATCCCAGGGTCAGCAGCCCTGAAATTCCCAAGGAGTCTGTGTTACAGGTGTCCCACTTCAGAGCATCAGGAGTCGCCGTGTCACCGTCTGCCCATTTGGAGTTTACAGAGGTGAGTAAATCCTCTCAACACCTTCTGGGGAAGGGGAAGGATTGTTACTGCCATTTCACAGAGGGAAGAAACTGAGGCAGAGAAGACCCATATTTCTGGAAGGATGCTTCTCATTACATCCTGGTCTGACAGGCACATGTAGGCCAGTACATGGATGCACATATCATCTGTATTGCTGACTTGCACACCTGCACCAGACACAGCGCACACGCAAGCCAGGTATGTGCACAAGCAGAGGTGTGGGTTGAATTTATCCTTATTTTATTGCAATTCTCAAAACCGCTGCTAGTATAAAAAGGAAGAGGAAAAAAGATGAGTATATTTTGCACCATCTTGGCTACAGAGTACAGCTTGAAAGGAGACCCAAGAGTAACCTAAAGGTTTGGGAACTAGAAGACAAATACCCTCCACTCTACATAGATAAATCTTATGATTTTAGGGGGGTGGGGCTGATTCACAAGGTTGGGGGTGGCAATGGTGCAGACTCAAGCAAATTAGTGATGGAATGACTCTGCCAGTATAACCATTAGAACACACCTCACAGACAAACCTTTTGTGACTGTGTTTTATTGTCCAGGGCTGCCTTTGTTTATTTTGCAACAAGAGAACTGGATTCATTGACGTTTCCTATAAAACATTAGCCCAGAGTGGGCCAGTAATCCACAATGTGTGGCCGCAAGGCTGCGCAAACCAAAGGAAATAATTTAAAGAATATTCACCTCGCAGAATAGGAAGGGAGTACATTGTTTAGTCTGATGTTTTGTTATTTTCTAGTTTGGAAATTTTTAACTGCATAAAACAGATTGGTAATAGCACACTGCCCCCTGGTGTCCAGTTAGCCATGCAACCAATCTCCACCAGATGTATGAAGCATACGTACTATTGGAAGGGTGGGCTTGAAGGTGCTTGATAATGCAAGGAAGAAAGGAAGCTTTTACAGTTGCAGAGTAAAGCTGGGGTAATAGAACTATATTTAGGTCAGAAAATGTGGTTACACAGGCAAATTTTGGGGCACAACCCTGTGTGTATTTACTGTATTATATACATGAATGAAGCGTCTAGCATTTATAGTTGCAAAGAAAAGTTTGCTACTTTATCGACTACAGTATTAATTACAGGGGAAGTGGCTAAAACAGTTGTTCCCACGACTACCTGTGGGACTCATTTTGTTTGACGACCTAATTCTAATTCCATGACCCCAGACAGCAATCAGATCATGATCCCATCTCAAGAGTGTGACCCTACCTGAGGTTCCAATCCACCATTTAGAAACCTCTGTTCTAAAGGCTCTGAAACCAAAACACTTCCCCCTCCCCCCACAAAAAAACCCCCACTCCAATTTAAATCAAAAGGCAACCATATGATATTGGAGGGACTGGCTCATAAGTTCTGCTCTCTCAGGATTGATAACCTAAGTCTCCTTTCTCTCCCCTGAACTGCTGATTCTTTGCTTTTTTCTCCCTCCTTCCTGTCCCTGGTCGATCAGTTTTGCTGCGGGCCTGTGACTGCAGCAGCAAGAACGTGTGCTAGAGATGGGGATGGAGCTACTGTCCCGCAAAGTCAGCCTTTCACCAGCAGAAAGCAGCAGAGCCCAACACTTCTATCACAAGGTGTGTAGTCAAAGAGACTACAAGGGTGTTTTGTTCAAACATGAGGGTGGCTGGGTTTAGCCTGCTCCACCGTCCTGTTAGTTGGCACCTGCCGGATGTTTGCACAGGCTGCATCCCACCCGTGGTGGGGGCTAGCCTGGGCTGTGACTCGGGGAAGTCCCTGAATCACAGCCTGGACTAGCCACCACCCCGGTTGGAATCCCACTGCCCGACCGGGAGTAAAGCAAGCTTTCACGTTTGAAAGCCTGCTTTACTCACTGTGGTCCGGAGTGATGGAGGGGCCAGGTGTCAGGGCAGCTGCCATTGCTCACCAGGGAGCTCATCAGGGAGAGGGGTTGGCCGCTGTGAGCAGCGTGGGGGCGAGCAGCTGTGCATCTACCTAGCTCCCCGCCTGGCCGGCCCCCATCACATCAGTTTGGGGGCCTGGCTGGATCCCAGTCATGGTCACAGCCCCACTCTGGATTGGGTGAGTCCATGACAGCGCTGTGGCACCGTTAGATTTGAAAACACCCGAAGTAGTACAGCGATATCTTTTATTGGACCACCCTACTACAGTTGGTGGAGACGTGCAGGCTTTCGGACCTCACATGGTCCTTTTTCAGGCAAGTCAGGAGTTACCTCCATCCAGCTTCTTCCCAGAACTTGTATCCGCGACTGCACACCTGTAGCAGGAGTTTCTAGTGAGACATGTTGTGCTGGAACAGTACAATTAGAATTTAAAAGAATAGGGCAGAACAGAGGGGGGAGCTTCTGATGTCTGAAGGTGCAAGGCTGCAGCACAATTATTTAGATAGGGTTCAGTCCCAACTCTACTGCAAGTTTAGGGAAGTTTTTGGTGTTGCTGTGTTATAGTTAGGTTTTGCATCATCATAACCCTTTGCACAATGTAGAACCCCAGTTCAGGCTCTAGTGAAACCTTTAGAATTTGCAGGGCCCAGGTAGAAGACAAAATGTGGGGTCCCTGGTGGCTCCTCCCCCTTCCCTGTGACCCTTGGGGGCACCCTCTGCAGGGCCCTATAGGTGGTTGTGTTTAGGGCCCTGCTGGGAAGGAGTGGGGGGTCCCATGACCTGCCCTGGTTAAAATGGAGGTCAGTGTTTCCCTTACCCTGCCACTGAGCATGCTGCATTCCAGTCAGAATTTTAGAGAATTTGCTGGAACATAACTCCCAACAGTCCCACATTAGGTTAGACTTAGACTGCCCCACCTTTGTAGGCAAATCCTGCAGTCCCACCTAAGGGAAGCTATATTCTAGTTTTGGCACAGAGCACACTGGAGTTCTGGCACCCTTCACCAGAACTTGGGGCATCTGTGCGCTGAAGCTGCTGCCATGGCCCTTTTCACAAACAGCACCAGAGTGCCTGCAGGCTTTCCTCCTAACCCTGCATGTGGTAGATGAGACGCTACCCCCCGCGGATCCAACAACATGCCTGAAGGTGGAGCAGCTTGATGTGCGCACCTGCGAGCACCCACTCTGAGTCATGCCAGGAAATGTGGAGTGCACCATACAAAGCAGGCCAAATGTGCGGTGGCTACTACTACTTGTCATTCCTATAGCGCTACTAGGAGTATGCAGTGCTTAACATCCACAGATGTTGGAGACAGGTCCCTGCTCAGTGGGCTTACAATCTAAGATGCACAATAATGAGGGGAACACATAGGGAAAGACACACACACACACACATTCCCATTTTACAGATGGAGAACTGAGGCTGAGAGGTTGTGACTTGCCCAAGGCCACCCAGTGAGGTCATTGGCTGGGGTGAGATTCCAACCCTAGTCTCCCAGGTCCAAGTCCAACCCCCTTATTCACTCTGCACCACGCTGGTTTAGCTTCTAAAAACAGTTAGTTTGTTCTGCTGCTGCTGCTGCTGCCTGTTACTTCTGATGCCTTTTTTTACCCTGCTGTCTGGATTGGTTGCATTTTTTTAAATTCAAAAAAGGCATCCAATCCAAGAGATACCCTCAGAGATTTTGGGTGTGGTGGGGGCGGGAGCTGGGGTGAGTAGGAGGGGTCTGTAGTGGCTCTGCTGGCCAATTGCCATGAAGATTTTCCTGGCAATCATTCAACAGAGCTGAGGAATTGGTGGTGATGTCAAATTGGGGGTAGGGGGCAGGGGTTTCTTAGGGGACCTGCTCTGACCTTGGAAGCCATTCTTCAGCAGTTAGTTGTTCTGAAATAAATGGACTACTGTGCTGAGCATCTGAGCGAGGTGAGTGATGGGGTCCTGGGGGTTTTCGGGTGAGGGTTAGAGTACTTTAGTGGTAGAGTTGGGGAAGGGCCCTGGGATGGATGGGGGTCCTCTATGTCTTGGGACCCCATGGGAGGTGCAGGCCAAGCCAGGGAGGCTGCGGGAGGCTTTAAAGCTGCTGTTTGACAAGAGGGGAGGGGGATATTGTGGCTGGATCCTCCTGAGCGAAGGCCAAGGTTGGGGGGGGGCACTGAAGGCTGGGGTTCAGGAGGCCCATTGCATTAGGTCTCCCATCACATGGTGGGGGGGTGCCCCAGGCTGGGGTTCAGGGGGCCC
>QEPC01001485.1:190070-209414 GCA_003113815.1 Sphenodon punctatus
CGGGAAGGAAGAAGAACTTATTCAGGGAGAAGCTGGCTGCAGCCTGCCACCCAGCCAGGCAAGTGCGGGGGCCCCAGCAGTCCAAGGAGCCATGTGCCATGGCACATGTGGCACATACCTTAGGCTGACCCTGCCACAGCCCCACATGACTTCCCTGAGGTCCCCCAGGACAGGGAAACACTGCTGTGGCACCCCCACAGAGTGCGTAAGCACAAGCCATGTCCCTGCGGCCCGGTCCTGCACCAGGGGGTGGGGCTCCAGAGCTGCTGAGTGCGGAAGCCATGCCCACAGCCTCAATCTCAGCGCTGTGACGCTCAGAGTATCTGTGCCGCCGCCTTGGTAGCAAGGATAAAAGGAACTCCCCTTCACAGTAACCGCACTGGTGATCAGTGCTGCAACACCTGTGAGACTGGCCCCCCTCTGCCTGGAGACTTTGTGCCTTCGTGTGATCCTGTGGTCTGTGTGTGTGGCTGTGAGAGTGACTGTGCTGCATGCGGAGAGTGAGTAATACAGAGTGAGAGTTCATCAAGTTTTGTAAGTCTGCACACCCCCTGTATTGGTTTCCTATTGCACAACCCCTGGAGCCCTCTGGAAATGTGAGCCCTATCCTGTGTCCCCCCCCTTCCTGGGCTCAGCACTGTCCCCACTCCTCACTCTCCACACTTCCCTTTCCTACCCGTCACCCTGTGTGATTGCTCGAGGCGGCTACTCCAAGGTGTGCGCTCATTCCCAAATAGCCTGTGATGATTTAGACTGTGGATTATTAGTCCTTCAGCCCTATACAATCCCGAGGGTTTGTTTCCAGGCACCCTTGCCGCTCGGTGAGCGTGTGTGTGATTGCACCCTTCCTGCCTTCCTTTCCCCATCCCATCCTGGACCTCACAGGCAGAAGAAGCAGCTGTTTGCACCCAGTCACCCTTACACTGTAGCCATCCCCAGGGCAATTGGGGAGCTGATTGCCCTGGATGAGAGGCCGTTCAGGGTTGTTGAGGATGTTGGTTTCGAATGGCTAATTTGTTTGCTGGAGCCCAGGTACAGGATCCCATCCTGCAAAACCTTCCGCTTGAAGGTTATCCCGACACTGTTCAGGAGGGTGTGGTTCCGACTCCTGGTGGAGTTCTCCAGGGTGGAGGGGTCCATGGTACGCTTTACCATAGATCCGTGGACCAGCATCAGTGCGGTCCACGCCTATATGGCATTGATCGTGCACTGGTGGCACTTGCCACCAGTCCTGTCACCAGTGGTGGGCAGCAGCAGTAGCACTGGGGGGGCGGGGATTTCTCCCAGAGAGCATCAATGGGCATTGTTACATGCCCAGGTGCTTGACACGGAACACATGGCAGATAACATCCTCCACACAGTGAATGCCATGCTGGATGGGTGGGTCTGGCGGCCCGGGTCAAGTGTGGAGATCAGCAGCCATCACACATGGTGACTACTGACTATGTCACTGTTTGCTGAAGTGCATATTATACCCTGAACCTTGTGTTTCAGTGTGCCTTGGATGGAAGTGAGGGCTTGGTGGCACTCCTTGAAGTGGCCAGGAAGATTGCTGGATACTTCCATTGGTCTGTGACAGCCAGCCGGGCACTGTGAGAGAAGGAGGAGGAGTTGGGCTCCCTGCTTCACCAGCTGGTACAGGATGTGCCCACAAGGTGGAACTCCACCATCTTAATTCTGCAATGGATCATGGAGCAGAAGGAGGTGCTGCATGCCCTTTGCCTCACTCCGAGCATTGTAGCAACGCCACTGACCGTGGAGGAATGTACAGCAGAAAAATATAAAATGTCCCAGTGTTTTGCTATTTTTTCTGCTTTCTTGGACTTCAGTGTGGTTCTTTAACTTGAATTCAGATCTGTTGATTGTCTTGGATTCTTTTGGATGTGTGAGATTGCTGTCATTGTGTCTTTGCATTGATTATTGACCCCTTTGCTTTTATTGCTCTAATTTTGTTGCTTTATAAATTTACTATGTTGCCCTCTTTTGGGGGGTAAATGGTCTTTTGGCATATTTAACTTTTTTGCCTTCTTTTGGAGCAGCGATTCTTTGTTATACAGTGAGCCCACCTGCAGCATTTGGTCTTCTGACTTAAAGGCCTTGGTGGAGGAGTCAACAGAGGACAGGCAACTGGTTTCAAATCCCCATGATACAGTCGACATTTGTGTGTCGCACTGTCTGGCGGAGTCTTCCTCCCCGCTGGCTCTGACCCCATAGTCTACGGGGCCCAGAAGATGCAGGCATGTCCCGTGTTTGCAAAGGTGGCAATGCGGTACGTCTCGTGTCCGCCCACGAGTGTACCGCCGGAACGCATATTCAGTGTTGCTGGTGACATTGTCAGGCCCCATCGCTCCAAAATGGACCCATGGACTGTGGCGCGGTTAGTCTGACTCAAGACCAACCTTCCCCTCCTGAGGTTCATGGAGGACGAAACCACTGACGGGGTTGGGGGAGTGATAATGAAAACCCAGCCCCTGAATAGCTTCTCCCGTTGTCTTCTATCCCCTGCACCTCTGTCCATCCTGACGAGATTCAGGTAGTTGCAGCTGCCAGCTAGGCTAAGCTAGCCATGCAACTTGGTCAGTAGTGGCAGATGACGCAGCAGCAGCAGTGGCCCTTGGTTTGTGCTTCAACTGCAGCTCTTGGCAGCACATTTCTCAGTCCAGCCACTTCATGAGGGAAAAGTAGTACATGATAGTACTACTTCCTTCCCCTTTGAATTTCCCCCTCCCTTTTTAAACTGCCCTCCTTCCCACCCCGAGAAGATGTACAGTGCATACCGCTGGCCTCTTCATGGCGTTGGGCGACACAAATGCTTGTGTGCGTGGTTTTTCCATTAGACTTTTGGGGGGACTTTAAGTCCCTAAACCTCCACTTTGGTGCTGGGGAGAGAGGATTCCCTCCTCATTCACCCCCCTTCCCCCAGGAAGGGTAAGGAGGTCTTTTAGACCTGGTGCTTTCCCCCACCACCTGGGATGGTGGGGGACCTGGGCCAGCTGGTGCAGCAGAACAGCAAGAGGGTCTCTACCTGACAGGCCTCCAAGACCCCAGTTTTCCTTTCTATTGGTAACCTGTCCCCACCCCCAAGAAGAGGTACAGAGGGCATTGGGAGGGTGAAACGTCTTCTTGGGGGCAGGGGTGGCCCCACTGCCTCACCTCGAGAAGAAGAGAAGACGTACATGCGTGTAACTGTCACAGGGATGGGGGGAAACACAGAATACCCGGATAAACGAGGGGGTAAGGTAGGACAGGTTCCAGACACTCCACGCCGGAGGAGCGGTAACGCCGCAAAATGCTCTCAGCTTGCTCGTGGGGGTGGTAAGGCACGTCAGGATAGAATGATGGCCCTTAAAGCTCAGAGAGATTATGCCTTTATCATCATAGGGGGCCGAGCAATCTGTGCAGGAGTGCTCCTCCATATCCTCCACCTGCCAATCATGTGTCCTACTCACCGAAACAGGACGGGAAGGCAGTGCAGGAAGGATAGGGGAAGGGACCCAGGTATGTGGGGAAAGGATAGAGGCAATCGCATGGGCAGGAGTAGGGGGAGGAACCCCCGGAAGGGGAGGGGGGGCTGACTCATGCCCACTTACGAGCTGCTCACTCGCTCTCCCAGGCAATCCAAAGGGTAGGTACAAGGACTAAGGTCACACTCTCCTGGGGCAGCCACACACCGACACACTCCACGCATAGCACAAGGGGGAACACACAGGGTTACACAGAACAATACAGTCACTAATCACACTTTACACGGGGAGAGGGGCTACACAAAATAACAGTCAAACACTTAGCTTTTTTTTCGCAGCAAGGGAGGCCAGTCTTGAACAGATCACCGGCACTGTGTGTTGCTCAGCGCCAGTGTTTAAAGGGGAGGCTATACTCTCCCGACGTGCCTGAAGCGGCAGGGAGAAGCGCAGCGGTGTCAGCCACGTTCTGTGCGGTGTCGGGGAAGTTCCTCCTTCGGGATCCTGTTGTGGCGGTGCCATGGCAACCACTGGATCCGGTGACGTGTTGACAGGGGGAACAGACATCCCCGCCGCAGGTAGGGGCGGGCACCCCAGTGGTCTCGGGCTTGCGGACCCTGGAGCCCCCGAGCATGGGGGCGGAGGCCGGCCTTGATAGTACCGCTGGTCTCTTCATGGGGTCGGGCAGCCCCTCACCTAGAACTCCGCTCCCCCCATGCTTTTATGCATGAGTTTTCTATTTGAAACCCACCCCTGCCCCCAAGAAGAGGCACAGAAGGCATTTGGAGGGTGGAACTTCTTCTTGGGGGCAGGGGTGGGCCCACTGCCATGGAACACACTGAAGTCTTGAGGTACCCAAAACTGTTGGGGCACCCTCCCCTAACAATCCATGTGTCCTCAACAGCAACAGAATGCAATATCCCCACCACCACTGCGCCTCTAGAACCCCAGCTGTGGGACACCCTTCCCCGGAGAGAGAGTTTTCTAGTGGGCTCCCTCGCCCTTTTTTCTTGGCAAGTGGCTTAAGTAGGTTGTGGGAGCTCACTGCCCCCTTCTGCCCACCCTGAGAAGATGTACGGTGTGTACTGCTGGCCTCTTTTTACGGTGGGAGGGAGGCCCCACACCTCGCATTTCCCCACCATCCCTGTTTCTGTGTGCGGTTCCTCTCTAGGGAGACTCGCCCCCGCCCCAAGAAAAGGTGCAGTGGGCACTGGGAGGGTGGAAACTTCTTGGGAGCGGTGGGTTCGACTCGCTCTCCACCCTCATGAACTAATCCCACCCCACTCCCTCCCCCCTTCTTGCACCCCTCCCTCCCTTTTGTGACTCTCCTCCCCTTTCTTGTGGTTGACTCCACCTGACCCAACCCTACACCTGCAAAAATGGCTAGTCCAGCCACCCTGGGCACTTGCACAGTAAAGGCAATAATTGCCCTACCTCTCTGCAGCTACCTTCTGGAGAAGATTTTCTTGAGCTATGCTCTCCAGCTGCTCATCAACAGTTGACATCTGTCCAATGCATCCTTCACAAACTCCTGGCATTCACTTTTATAAATGCTTTCACAACCTGGCTCCCCCTTACCTCTCAGCCCTAGTCTCCGTCCTTACACACTCCTGCATGCACTCTCCGCTCCTCCTCTGTCCCCTCCCTTACTCTCCTTCATTTCCCCTGCTCCCCTAACCGCCTTTGCCCCTTCTCCCTTGCTGCCCCCCCATGCCTGGAACTCCCTCCTTGCCCACATCCGCCTTGTCCCCTCCCTCCGCACCTTCAAATCCCTCCTCAAAACCCACCTCTTCCTCGCCGCCTTTCCTGACGCCTGCTAGAACTTTCCTTTCAATTTTTTACTGTCTGCCCTCCCCGCAGACTCCTGCCTAACTGCAATCAAGCCAAGCACATGCACCTGAGAGCTCACATCCGTTTGAATGTTATTTATCCCTTGTCTCTCCATATGTCCCCTCTCCTTATCTCCCCGTCCGTGTCTTTTGGATTTTAAGCCATAGGCAGGGACCGCATCATTATTATTATTCTGTAAAGCGCCAGGTACACAGCTGGCGCTACACAAATGCTTATAATAATAAAAATTTACAGGGGTCACAGAATGGGTGCGCCTGCCTTCCTGACAGGGTCAATAGAACCATTCATGAAAAGAATTTTGAAGGTCTCTTCTCTCTGTCGTCCAGTCAGTGCCGACCTGAGACATGTGCCACTGGCGCCCAGGCACACGGCCCCGCGGTTAGGAGGACCCCGTGCCGCCGCCGTGGGTTGGAGTCTTGGGTGACATTCTGTCGTTTGCTTAATTCGCACAGCCGCCGAGCCGCGGCGGTGGCAACTTTCAATTTAAAGCAACACACACTTCCGGGTTGGTGTGAATGCACCTAGTACGCACAATTCAGCGTTATGCAAACTGGTGGAGCGGTTTGGAAAGCTGCTCAAAGCAGCAGCGGCGACTGTGTGAATTAAGCAAACAGCAGAATGAGCCCCAAGACTCCAACCTGCGGCGGTGGCGTGGGACCCCCCCTAACCGCAGGGCCATGTGCCTGGGCGCCGGTGGCTCATGTCTCAGGCCAGCACTGGGAATCGTGGTGAAGGATTCTGAGTCTCTCATCCCGTGAGCCACCTGCACTGGATTTATGGACCCATTTTCCTTGAGAAGGGTGTGTGTGAGCAAGCATTCTTCTGGGGAGCAGCATGGGGATGCAAACTTGGACGGATAGTTAAGAACAGAAAGGTGTGTCTGAGTGAGTTGTTTTTAAACATTATTTATTTTAGGTTCTGCTCTATCCAATATTTCATAAGAACTTCTAATTTACTTAAGCACTGACCCAATCATGCCAGTTTCTGTAGGATTTTCTTTTTTTTTTTTTGTAATTAAAGTTTACTTCAGTTAAACTGGTGGTGTAAATTGGAGTATTAATTTCAAGAGGGTTTCTGCCTTGAGTTGATGCATTTATCTAACTTTGAGTCCAGTCACATCCTGCATTACTCGAAAAGAGAAACCAGTTCAGTCCCAAGGAGAGGACTAAACCTGTCTAGTGCAGGCAAATGCCTGTTCTCTGACTGCCCGTGAGCCCACCCTGTGACCGTGCCTGTCCTGCTCCCTGGTATGAATGTGTGCCTAATCCTGCACTGCTGTCTCGGTCCTTGGACTTGACCCTGCACTACTAACTTCCTGGACCTTATTCTACACCGATTCCTGTCATGACTCCATCCTGGGCCCTGCATTTTGTTCCATCCTGACACCATGGAGCTGTGGGATGTTTGTTCTATGGAACTTGGGGTGCTTTTCTATGGAGCTGTTGAGGCTCTGATCTGTGACATTTTAGTAATATTGGTCTTTTTCTATTTACCTTTTGACATCCAAGCCTTTAGGGCACACACTGCAGCCATGTTTTCCAGTTTTAATCTGCAATCGGTCAAACTAGAAAACTGTCTTTAAAAAGAATGGCAACAATCTGATTTTTATTATGAGTGTCCCAATTATAAGCTTTAGGAAATAATGTTTTGTATAGTGCTAGATTTGTGATATCATGAGCTGGTAACTCTCAACATGTGTTTGTGTAACAATCTTATTTCATCTTGTGTATTCATCTCCATCTGTTTCATAAAAAAAGTTTTAAAAAATTATTTCCAGCTTGGTTTCTCTGTAGCACTTAGAGGGCATTCAGACGTGCGTTTAAATCGCACAGCCGCCGCGGCGGCGGCATCATGCGATTTAAAGCACCACGCACTTCCAGGTTGGTGTGAATGCACGGACGGCGCACATTTCAGCCTAACGCGAACTGTTGGAGTGTGGTTTTGAAAGCTGCTCCGAGCAGCTTTTAAAACCGCACTCCAACAGTTCGCGTTAGGCTGAATTGGTGCATTCACACCAACCCGGAAGTGCGCAGTGCTTTAAATCGCATGAAACTACCGCGGCGGCTGTGCGATTTAAACGCACGTCTGAATGAGCCCTTAGTCTTGCTTTGGACTATCCTAGTTTGTGATGTTTCTAGTTTGTCCTGCTTTGTGTGGTGTAAGGGTTTCCAGGTGTTCCTAATGACTTGCAGTCCTAACATTGGTGTGATCTTGTTTGACCTTATCCCAATGTCTCTATCAGTTTGCTGTCTAGCCTGCTTGCTGTGCCCCACTCTCCTGGAGCTCCAGTGGCTCAGTGCAGCCCAGTTTCTTCTCAGGCCGGGTCTGTTTTTCTATTGTTCATTTCTGTTCAGACCAGTTTCCTTGAGGCCTGGTTTCCCCTGGGTTTAGTTTCTCTGGGCTCATCTTCCATGGTGCCAGGTTTCCTGAAGGTGTTTTCCATTGCATCTGGTTTTCCCGAGACACAGTTTCCCTCAGGTTCAATTTCCATGATACCTGTTCCCTCAAGGCTGGTTTCCCTGGTACCAGTTTTTCCAAGGCTAGTTACCATGTCCCTCCGTTTCTCTCAAGCCTGGTTTCCAAAGCACCCACTGTCTTACAGGCCTAGTTTCTAGGGCACTGGGTTTCTCTTGGGCCTAGTTTTTTATCCCATGCAGCTTGGTTTCCCAGAGACATAATTTCTGTGAGGCTTCTGTGGCTTCTTTAAGAGCTGTTTTGCATATAACCTGCTTTCTTCTTAGCCTGGTTTTCCACCTGATTTCAAGGGCACCCAGTTCCCCCATAAGCCCTGTCTGTATGTGTCTCTGAGCTTCCATGTGGCCCAGGTTCTGTGCACCCTGGCTTTCCCTGAGTTGAGTCTTGGTTACTCTGCAGGCCAGTTTTCATGGCAACCATTTCCCCTGAGCCCTTGCTTCTCTGCATACTGATCCCCCAGAGCCTCAGGGTGGACTCGTATGTAACGTTGATTAATTCGGATGTCTGTGGGGCCCCAGAACATGTATAATGAGCCCCGGATTAATGTTACCTGTGAGGGAGTCAATGTGAGTTCCAACCCCACTTTAAATGCGGATTTGATGCTTAGATTTGATAAGAACATAAGCAGTGCCCTACTGGGTCAGACCAACGGTCCATCAAGCCCAGCATCCTGTCTCCGACAGTAGCCAATCTCTTGCTCTTCGGAGAAGTACCCAACAGGTCTCAATGGGAAATCTATTCCCTGTTGTTCCAGCCCCCAACAGTAAGAGGTTACGTTCCCAAAACCTACTTGGCTAATACCCCTTATCCTCCAAGAACTTAACCAGTCCCTTTTTAAAACTAGCGACACTACTGGCCATGACCACTTTCTCTGACAGGAAGTTCCACAAGTTAATTGTGTGCTGAGTGGAAAAAATACTTTCTCATTTGTTTTAACTCTGCCACCATTTAATTTCGTGGAGTGTCCCCTTGTTCTAGTAATCTTAGAGAGGGTAAATAACTGCTCCCTATTTACGTGTTCCACACCAGTCATGATCTTATAAACTTCTATCATATTCCCTCAGTTGTCTCTTTTCAAAGCTGAAGAGCCCTAACCTATCAAGTAGGGAGGGGAATTTCGGTTTCGGATAAAACCAAAAGTACCTGAAAATGGTGATCTCGGATTAATCAGAAATTTCGGTTCTTTTTCGGTTTCAGTACTATCGGATCTTCTGCATTGATTTTTGTACCGGATTTTTAACATTGCGGTTTGTCCCCCATTGAAAAAACGCAATGTTAAAAATCTGGTACAAAAATCAATGCAAAAGATTCGATAGTACTGAAACCAAAATACATGAGAACCAAAATTGACCGAAACTGAAATTTTGCCCAGAGTCCCATTCATACTATCAAGTCTCTCCTCCTACAGGAGCTGATCCATACTCTTGATCATTTTTGTTGCCCTTCTCTGTACCTTTTCTAGTTCAGCTATGTCTTTTTTTTTTTTTTTTTTAAGATGTGGTGACCAGAACTACACACAATACTCCAGGTGTGGTGGTACCATAGATCTTATATAGAGGCTATTTTCAGTTTTATTCTCAGTCCCTTTCAAAATGATTTCTAACATTCTGTTTGCTTTTTTGACTGCTGCTACACACTGAAGATTTCGATGTCTTGTCCACAATGACTCCAAGATCCCTTTCCTGACTGGTAACTGCTAATTTAAAACCCAGCATTGTGTACATATAGTTTGGGTTATTTTTCCCTATGTGCATCACTTTGCACTTGTCCACATTAAATTTCATCTGCCATTTGGATAACCAGTCTTGCAAGATCCTCTGCAGTTCTTCATAGTCCGCTTGGGTTTTAACTACCTTGAATATAACTTTGTGTTATCTGAAAATTTGATCACCTCACTCTTCTTTCTCCATTAATGAATGAATTTATTTATTTATTTTTAAATTCTTTTTAATTATTTTTCAAGTTATACAATAACCAATATCTTATCTAAATATCTTAACATACTTTCCGTCTCTGAGGGACCTAGGGTTACAGCTTCGGTCCCTATTTATCTGTGTTATTGACAACTTTCATATTTTAGTTAAACATAGTGAAACCTGTTTCTCGCTCAGCTCATTCTCGGTTTGGATCAAGTCCCATATGTAATTCCACACTGCATAGAATCCTTCCAAGTCTGAATGCAGTTCTGCTTGGATTCTCTCCATGGTATGTGTCCACCACAGTCTTTGTTTCCATTGTTTAATCGAAGTTTTTCTTGTGGATTTCCAATTTCAAACTATGGTGTATATCGCCGCCAGTCTAAGTTGTTGACACGCTATTTCTCTTTCCTTTCTAATTTGTAGTTCTGTGTGGATTCCTATTAGAGCAAACTTCGGTGTGAATGGTATTTCCTGTTGTGCTATCTGATTCAGGTAAGTCCAGACTTGTATCCAAAAACTCTTTATATGTGGGCATGTCCACCAGCAGTGCATCCATGTGCCAACCTCTTTACATCCTTGCCAACACTGTTGTGGGTAGTGCTCATTCATTTTTTGTAGTCTTTGTGGTGTATAGTACATTCCATAAGTTGTTTTTATTTGTGGTTCTAATACCGACAGTGATCTTGATGATTTATGCATTATTTGCCACAACATTGTTAATTCTTTTTTTTCTATTTTTTCCTGTAGATCTTCTTCCCATGCTGCCACATACCCCGCATCTGGTAAGTTATACATGGTATACAGTACTCTAAAAATCTTAGATAGCACGTGCAGCTGAGAGGGGTCTCTGTATAATACTTTTTCTAGTTCATGTGTTGTTCGTAGGTAATGTGCTTTATTTTGTTTTTGTGTATATTTGCTTCTGATTTTTGCATATACCATAAAGTCTGTCTTATTTTCTATTTTCTGGTTTATGGTATCTAGAGTTAGAAACTCTTGTCCCACAAACAAATGTGTAGCCCATTTTAGTCCTTTTTTTCCCCATTGCTTTTTTACGGTTGTAGGAATCCCCGCTGTTTTGCTCCAATTACCAAATATAGGTGTGAAGGGTGATTTGTCTATTAAAATTTCTGCTTTTTTAAAGCATGTTTCCCAAATTTGTAGCGTGTACTCTATAAATGGATGCTCACTTCCCCTTAGAGTCTGCACCTGCTGTCCATCTGTTAGTATATTGATAAATGTATTTATTCCATAGTATTCTTTTTCAATTTCGATCCAATCTGGATTTGACTCATTTTGGTACCATATTTTTATACCTTGGAGGGCCGATGCCCAATGATACATTTTTATATCTGGCATATTTTGTCCCCCTTTTTCCTTTCTTGTGTACAATATTGGTTTTTTCTTTGCCATACTATTTTTGCTATGTTCTTATTTATTACATTGAAGTATTCCTTAGGGACTCTGATCGGCAGGGCAAATGATGTATAGAGCAATTTTGGTAGTAAGGCCATTTTAACTAGATTTATTCTGCCTAGCCATGAATTTTGTAGTTTTTTCCACTCCTCCTCTTTCCTTTTAACTTCTTCTAATAGGGGGGCAAAGTTCAGTTTATATAGGTCCTTCCATTTTGGGGGGATATTTATTCCCAAATATTTTATATGGCTATCTTGTATCTTGAAAGGTGTGGCCTTTTGTTTTTCTGTTGCATTTAGCTTTTCCTCATGGAAGAGTAACATTTGGGACTTATCTATGTTCACTTTATACCCCGACACTTTACCAAATTGTGTGATGATTTCTATTAATTTAGGGATGGATGTAGGGAGGTCAGTTAAACTTAGCATCATATCATCTGCATACATTGCTACCTTAAATTCCTTTTGCTGCATCTGTATACCTTTAATTTGCTGCTGTGCTCTTATTGCTATGCCCAGGGGTTCGATAGCTATGTTAAATAAATGTGGTGATAGGGGGCATCCCTGCCGGGTACCCCTAGTCAGTTTAAAGTCAGCAGTTG
Organism: Sphenodon punctatus; assembly: GCA_003113815.1. NCBI lineage: Eukaryota > Metazoa > Chordata > Lepidosauria > Sphenodontia > Sphenodontidae > Sphenodon > Sphenodon punctatus. The sequence continues at coordinate 201,794 of QEPC01001485.1, forward strand.
TCTTACCATCTATTATAATTTTGGCTCTGGCTTTCTTGTATATTATCTGAAGCCAATTAAGGAATTGTCTTTCCATTCCCATTCGTTTCATGGTTTCCAGCAAGAATTTATGTTCCACAAAATCAAAGACCTTCTCCGCATCCAGTGAGATGATGGCTGCTGGTTTATTTTTTGTCTTAATGTATGTTATGAGGTCTATAACTTTTCGTATATTATCTATGCCTAGTCTCCCTGGCATGAAACCTGTTTGATCCATTTCCATTACTTCAGGTATTATTAATTTTAGTCTGTCTGCCAGGATCTTTGTAAATATTTTTGCGTCTGTATTGATTAATGAGATTGGCCTATATCCACTGCACACTTCCTTGTTTTTACCCTCTTTGGGACAAAGCATAATATTGGCCTCATAGAACGTGTCTGGCATAGTCTGCTGTCTAATTGTTTCGTTGAATACTCTTTTTAATATTGGGGACAGGCTTTTTGCAAATGTTTTGTAAAATTTGCACGGATATCCATCTGGTCCGTCCGCCTTGTTTTGGGGTAGCTGTTTAATAGCATCATTAATTTCTTTTTCTTCTATGTCTCTGTTTAAAAACTCTTTTGGGGCCTGATTGATTTTTGGTATCTTAATTTTGTCTAAAAATTTATGTATATTCTCTTGGGTGGGCTCTGTAGATTTGTATATATTGCTATAAAATTGAAGGAAACATTGCTCTTTGTCTGTGCCCTTTAGCATGTCTGATTCTGGATTTTGTCTTATGTATGGAATATCTAATTTTTGTCTCTTTTTCTTTATCATCCATGCCAAGACCTTATCTGCTTTGTTTGCCTTTTCATAGTAGTATGCTTTGGTATATCTAAGTTTGTTTATTGTGGCTTCTGTTTCTAATAGATTTATCTGTGTTTTCATCTCAGCTATCTTTTCTGCATTTATTACTGGTTGTTTTGCTAGCTGTTTTATCTGTAGGTAAAGTTGACTAATCTGTGCCCCCTTTTCTTTCCTTAGATGAGCCCCCAGTGCGATGAACTGTCCTCTAAGGACTGCTTTTGCTGCATCCCATATGGTCATTATGGACATACCTGGCTGATCATTATTCTGCATATATTCCTGTAACCCCTCTTGGATTTTTTTCCTGGATCCATTTATTGCTTAAATAAAAAAATGTGAGTTTCCAAGTCTGTGTGGTTTCTTTTTTGTTCAAATTTGTGTTTATCTCTGCTACTATTGCATTGTGGTCTGAGAAAGGTATAATTTGTATATATGCTCTCACACAAATAGGCAGTAGTTCCTTATTGACCAGAATGTGGTCTATCTTGGATGATGTTTTATGAGGGTTCGAATAAAAGGTAAATCCCTGCTCCTGTGGATGGAATATTCGCCAGATTTCTCTCCATTGATTATCTTCAATTACTTTTTTGATTTTCTCTTGTTGCTTATTTAAGGGTGCCTTAGTAAATTGATCTAGAGATGTTAGTGGGGAGTTAAAATCTCCACTTACAATAGCTCTTCCTTCTGTTGTTTCTGTGATCTCTGGGATTAATTTAGTTAGGAAGGCCCTAGTGTTATTGTTGGGGGCATACACTGTTACTATAGTGTATTTTTCTTGATCTATCAGTCCCTTTAGTATTAATACTCGGCCTTGGTTATCTTTGTTAATTTCTTTTATTTGCATTTTCAAGGATTTGGATATTCCTATTAGAACCCCTGCTTTTTTCCCCTCCCATTTGTGAAGTATATTTTATAATCTTTATTACTAAATCTAAAGTTATCCTGTGCTATCAGGTGCGTTTCTTGCATCATGAATATATGTTGCTGCGTTTTTTTTATAAATTGCCATACCCTTCTTCGTTTTATAGGATTATTAAGGCCGCAGACATTGAAGGATATTACTTTAAGACTATCCATTTGCATGGTATCTATTTTCTTTTCTCTTCTGCATTACCTTTTCCATTCTTTTATAATATCTCCAGTGTGTGTTTTTCACTTCATTTTCAGATCCATTCCATTTCACTCTATTATCTTTCTTGTATCTTTTCACTATTTCTATGTTATTCCTATACTTACATTCCCCTCTACTTCCCTTAGTTTCTTCCCCCCTCCCCCCTATTCCCATTTCTATAACCATCCCTCGGTCTCCCTTTAACCCCACCCTCACCTATTCCCCCCCTCTATCTCAACCTTTAAACAAACCCTCTAACCTTCCCCAAGGGGCCCCCTTAACTGGAGTAACGTGTGATATAGGCCCTCCACTCCCTCCCAACCCTTATTTAACATTTCTTATTTTCAAAAAATACCTCTCATCATATATATTTGTCTTTATATTTATATAGTCACCAACATTAATTGTCCAGCTTCTTACTGCTTGTTAGTCCTCTCTCAATTGTTTTCTTTCAAGTTTTTTTCTATGAATCTTTGCAAATCTTCTTGCTGTGTAAAATATCTTCTTCTATCTTTAAAGATGAAGGAGAACTTTGCAGGAAAGAAGACCTGAGCTTTTATACCCATTTTTTGGAAGATGTCTAGGTATTTTCTCCAGGCTTTCCTTTTTTGTACTGTCTCGAAGGCCAGGTCTGGGAAGATTGATATCTTGTGTCCCTGAAAGTTCAAGTCTTTGGTATTTCTGGCTGCCCTCAGTATGTTCTCTTTTGCCTGAAATCTGAGGAATTTTACTATCAAAGCCCTCGGGGGATCCTGATCTTTGGGTTTGGGGCGGAGGGACCTGTGTGCTCTTTCTAGCTCCAGCGGGTGTAAGTCCTGTTTTTCAGGAAATATTTCTTGCATGACTCGCTGCACCAGGTCCCCCCACTCCCACAGCTTCTGATCCTTCTGGTACCCCCATTATTCTTAAATTGTTTCGCCTGGAATGTTTTTCCAAATCCTCCAGTTTATCCTGTAAAGTCTTTACATCAGTTTCTGTGCGAGCTGCTCTCTGTTCATTGTTATTCTCTCTGTCCTCTTGCTCGCTTACTCTGCTCTCCACTTCTTCTTCAATTCTCTTTGTTGTTCCATCCATTTGTGATTTTAGTTCCCCCAGGCCTGTTTTTATCGCTGCTATTCCCTCTTTGTTTATTCCTAAATCTTCTTTAATTGATTTAAATAGCTCTAGTACTTGCTGTATTGTGGCCGGGTCCCCGGTGCTTTCCTGCATTACTGACGCCGCCATTTTGTTGCCTGGGGCCTCTCCCCCTCGCGTGCTTCGCCACGGGAGCATGGTCTTTTCAATTGTGTTTTCTAAGCAGTCTTTTTTGCTCAGGCTCATTCCCTTTTATTGTTGTGACTATTTATTTCTTGTTTACTGAGGCATTTACAGCTTTTTTTTACCTTTCTTGCTTTGGGTCGGGAAGGAGCTCAGCCACGCACGTCTGTCACTCACGCATGCCCAGACGACCCCCCAATGAATATATTTAAACAACACCGGTTCTAGTACAGATACCTGGGGCACTCCACTAGTTACTTCTCCTCACTGTGATAACTAACTATTTAGTCCTGCTCTTTGCTTCCTATCTTTTAACCAGTTGCCAATCCATGATAGGACACTGCCTCTTTGATCTGAACTCCAAATCTGCATTGGCTGGAACTCTCATTGACCCCCTCACATGTAATCACCCTCCTCTCAATGACTCACTATAATCAAGCTTGACTTTTGCATGAGAACCATTGAATTCATGTCTTTCACTCTAGAGGGTTCCAGACTGACTGTTCTGCTTGACTTTGACGCATCCCCAGGTAAATTAAAATGAATTTATCTTGTTCAGTTCCCAGGTTTTGAGAGGACAGAGGAAAGAAGCTGAATTAAGATGACCCTGGGGCAGGGACATCCCAAAGGAAAGATACTGCATCAAGGGAGATCCTCCAATCCAGAATGGCTGAGTACCCAGGGCCTAGTCAGAGGCTGAAGCAGAATGCAATCCCCAGGGGAAAATAAATGATCCACTGAGCCTGTCTCAACAGAGTCATATACCAGGGTCTGTCCCTCTGCAGAACAAGACTGTGGGTGATTTCAGACGTGACAGGCGACCGCTTTCACCATGGGCCGTGGGGAGGTTCGGACCATGGCTGGGGGTGAAGGGGCACACCAACAGACGTGCACCCCATTGCCCCCAGCCGTGTGGACCGCCAAACCACGGCCCGTGGTGAAAGCATCCGCCCGTCACGTCTAAAGCGGCACACACCCCGGAGGGGGCGGGACCACGTAGTGCAGCGTGCTGCCACATGGCCCCACCCCCTGTGTTCCCCAGCGGCCCTCCCCCCTCCTGATGGGCAGCGGCCAATTTAGCCAGAGAGCAGGTGGGCGGAGCCAGGGCAAGGGTAGGCGGAGCCAGGGCAACGGTAAGTTGATTTATTGTTAAATTTAAGTTCAACAGAGATAGCATTATAAACAAGGTGTTGACTGGTTTTGGTCCCTGCTGTGACTTGTGCACCTGGCTCATGTAGGTCCTGGATTTACTCAAGTGGGGCCTTGAGAACCACTGAAATGAAAGCCCTTGACTTGAATCCAATTTTCACCTCATTGCCAGAGTCNGGTTTTGAAAGCTGCTCCGAGCAGCTTTTAAAACCGCACTCCAACAGTTCGCGTTAGGCTGAATTGGTGCATTCACACCAACCCGGAAGTGCGCAGTGCTTTAAATCGCATGAAACTACCGCGGCGGCTGTGCGATTTAAACGCACGTCTGAATGAGCCCTTAGTCTTGCTTTGGACTATCCTAGTTTGTGATGTTTCTAGTTTGTCCTGCTTTGTGTGGTGTAAGGGTTTCCAGGTGTTCCTAATGACTTGCAGTCCTAACATTGGTGTGATCTTGTTTGACCTTATCCCAATGTCTCTATCAGTTTGCTGTCTAGCCTGCTTGCTGTGCCCCACTCTCCTGGAGCTCCAGTGGCTCAGTGCAGCCCAGTTTCTTCTCAGGCCGGGTCTGTTTTTCTATTGTTCATTTCTGTTCAGACCAGTTTCCTTGAGGCCTGGTTTCCCCTGGGTTTAGTTTCTCTGGGCTCATCTTCCATGGTGCCAGGTTTCCTGAAGGTGTTTTCCATTTCATCTGGTTTTCCCGAGACACAGTTTCCCTCAGGTTCAATTTCCATGATACCTGTTCCCTCAAGGCTGGTTTCCCTGGTACCAGTTTTTCCAAGGCTAGTTACCATGTCCCTCCGTTTCTCTCAAGCCTGGTTTCCAAAGCACCCACTGTCTTACAGGCCTAGTTTCTAGGGCACTGGGTTTCTCTTGGGCCTAGTTTTTTATCCCATGCAGCTTGGTTTCCCAGAGACATAATTTCTGTGAGGCTTCTGTGGCTTCTTTAAGAGCTGTTTTGCATATAACCTGCTTTCTTCTTAGCCTGGTTTTCCACCTGATTTCAAGGGCACCCAGTTCCCCCATAAGCCCTGTCTGTATGTGTCTCTGAGCTTCCATGTGGCCCAGGTTCTGTGCACCCTGGCTTTCCCTGAGTTGAGTCTTGGTTACTCTGCAGGCCAGTTTTCATGGCAACCATTTCCCCTGAGCCCTTGCTTCTCTGCATACTGATCCCCCAGAGCCTCAGGGTGGACTCGTATGTAACGTTGATTAATTCGGATGTCTGTGGGGCCCCAGAACATGTATAATGAGCCCCGGATTAATGTTACCTGTGAGGGAGTCAATGTGAGTTCCAACCCCACTTTAAATGCGGATTTGATGCTTAGATTTGATAAGAACATAAGCAGTGCCCTACTGGGTCAGACCAACGGTCCATCAAGCCCAGCATCCTGTCTCCGACAGTAGCCAATCTCTTGCTCTTCGGAGAAGTACCCAACAGGTCTCAATGGGAAATCTATTCCCTGTTGTTCCAGCCCCCAACAGTAAGAGGTTACGTTCCCAAAACCTACTTGGCTAATACCCCTTATCCTCCAAGAACTTAACCAGTCCCTTTTTAAAACTAGCGACACTACTGGCCATGACCACTTTCTCTGACAGGAAGTTCCACAAGTTAATTGTGTGCTGAGTGGAAAAAATACTTTCTCATTTGTTTTAACTCTGCCACCATTTAATTTCGTGGAGTGTCCCCTTGTTCTAGTAATCTTAGAGAGGGTAAATAACTGCTCCCTATTTACGTGTTCCACACCAGTCATGATCTTATAAACTTCTATCATATTCCCTCAGTTGTCTCTTTTCAAAGCTGAAGAGCCCTAACCTATCAAGTAGGGAGGGGAATTTCGGTTTCGGATAAAACCAAAAGTACCTGAAAATGGTGATCTCGGATTAATCAGAAATTTCGGTTCTTTTTCGGTTTCAGTACTATCGGATCTTCTGCATTGATTTTTGTACCGGATTTTTAACATTGCGGTTTGTCCCCCATTGAAAAAACGCAATGTTAAAAATCTGGTACAAAAATCAATGCAAAAGATTCGATAGTACTGAAACCAAAATACATGAGAACCAAAATTGACCGAAACTGAAATTTTGCCCAGAGTCCCATTCATACTATCAAGTCTCTCCTCCTACAGGAGCTGATCCATACTCTTGATCATTTTTGTTGCCCTTCTCTGTACCTTTTCTAGTTCAGCTATGTCTTTTTTTTTTTTTTTTTTAAGATGTGGTGACCAGAACTACACACAATACTCCAGGTGTGGTGGTACCATAGATCTTATATAGAGGCTATTTTCAGTTTTATTCTCAGTCCCTTTCAAAATGATTTCTAACATTCTGTTTGCTTTTTTGACTGCTGCTACACACTGAAGATTTCGATGTCTTGTCCACAATGACTCCAAGATCCCTTTCCTGACTGGTAACTGCTAATTTAAAACCCAGCATTGTGTACATATAGTTTGGGTTATTTTTCCCTATGTGCATCACTTTGCACTTGTCCACATTAAATTTCATCTGCCATTTGGATAACCAGTCTTGCAAGATCCTCTGCAGTTCTTCATAGTCCGCTTGGGTTTTAACTACCTTGAATATAACTTTGTGTTATCTGAAAATTTGATCACCTCACTCTTCTTTCTCCATTAATGAATGAATTTATTTATTTATTTTTAAATTCTTTTTAATTATTTTTCAAGTTATACAATAACCAATATCTTATCTAAATATCTTAACATACTTTCCGTCTCTGAGGGACCTAGGGTTACAGCTTCGGTCCCTATTTATCTGTGTTATTGACAACTTTCATATTTTAGTTAAACATAGTGAAACCTGTTTCTCGCTCAGCTCATTCTCGGTTTGGATCAAGTCCCATATGTAATTCCACACTGCATAGAATCCTTCCAAGTCTGAATGCAGTTCTGCTTGGATTCTCTCCATGGTATGTGTCCACCACAGTCTTTGTTTCCATTGTTTAATCGAAGTTTTTCTTGTGGATTTCCAATTTCAAACTATGGTGTATATCGCCGCCAGTCTAAGTTGTTGACACGCTATTTCTCTTTCCTTTCTAATTTGTAGTTCTGTGTGGATTCCTATTAGAGCAAACTTCGGTGTGAATGGTATTTCCTGTTGTGCTATCTGATTCAGGTAAGTCCAGACTTGTATCCAAAAACTCTTTATATGTGGGCATGTCCACCAGCAGTGCATCCATGTGCCAACCTCTTTACATCCTTGCCAACACTGTTGTGGGTAGTGCTCATTCATTTTTTGTAGTCTTTGTGGTGTATAGTACATTC
>QEPC01001485.1:219155-239885 GCA_003113815.1 Sphenodon punctatus
CTGATCACTGCAGGCTGGGGGAAGATGAAATGAGACACAGCTTCGCTCTAAGAAGCCAGAGCCCAGCCAGTTCCTTATGGCTGAGAAAACCAGAACTTATGGACTTGTTCTAGGGTAAGATGAATAGCTTAGGAACTCAAAACAATATAAGTTAGGAATGCGTTATGTTTACCTTTTATTTCTATTACCACTCTGTATCAACTATCTTGTGTTTATGTAAACAATAAATATACTTCATACTTTATGAAGAAGTGATCTAGAGTCTAATATTGGAACACAAGTGAGCTACAAGAGCCCTCAAGCTCTTGCGAACCCAGAGAGTAAAGAGTCTGGAAACGGGAAGGATCGGGCGCTTGTGTGACAAGACGTTTCATTGTGGCAGACTTGAATTAGCCAGTGAGAGAAGCTGATTCAAGAGGACTGTGCGCAAGGGAAACTGAGTCACTCAAACCCGGTAAAGTAGGGGGTGTTGAACCCCAACCCGTGACACGGTGGTGGGAGGGCGGGTGGCCCCAGCTGCTCCCTCCGGGGGCCCACAGAGACCGGTAGGCAGAATCACAGGCCCAGCGACTGTGCTGGCAGCTGGGATGGTGGCGGAGGTGGTGGGGGCGCTGAGGGGCCTGGCATGGGGACTGGGGCAGGCAGGTTGCCTGGCGGGGTGGCTAATCGGTCCATCTTGGCTGAGTGCTCCTTTACCATCTGGTCTATGGCCTGTTCCAGCCACCCAAACGCCTCCACCTGCCTGCTGTGCTCCCAGAACTCCCGCCTCCGTTTGAGGTGCACCTCCACCCGCAGCCTCCGGTCCCTGGCCTCCGGTCCCTGGCCTCCACCTGCTGCATGTCCCTTTCAGTGGCCGCCTCCATTTGGTCGATGGCCACGATCATCTGCTTGCCCTGCTCGGTGTTGGAGCGGATTATGTCCTCCGCCTGCTCCTCCCTGCGGTGCCATACCAGTGCTTGGTGCTCCCTCATCCGCTGGGCTGGGGGCACAGGGCTACCCTGCTGGGACCCAGCAGGTCACCCTGTTAGGATGCATGGTAGGGGATGGTTAACCACCTGCCCCTCATCCCATGCTGCAGATGGGGGGCGAGTGCGGTGGGTGCCCCCTCCCTGACTCCCCGGGCCTCCGCGCCCCCCACATGTCGTATTACCTCACCTGGGCCCTCTGGCTGCTCCTGGGGCTGCTCGCCTCCATCTCCCTTGCTAGGGTGTCACAGGTGCTGGGGCATGTCGTGACCTGTGCGGGAATGGGGAGGGGTGGGTGGGGGTTGGACAACCGTTTCCCCTGGCAGCCCCTGTGTCCTGGTTCCATGCTCCAAGGGTTGGGGGGTTGCTGGGGTGGCCCCATGGCCTGTGTGCCCCCTTCCCCCTCTCGGGCCTTCCCCCCGGTCCCAGTCCCTGTCCCGTCCCACCCACTTGCTCACCCTCGATGTCGGTCTCCGAGTCCTCTGAGGCTGGCCCCACGGTGTTGCTAAGGTCCCCTTGCATCCACTGGCTGAGGGTGACCAGTGTGCTGGCCTTGGATCCTCCCATTACGGACATCGGCTGGGGGCGAGGGGGGCTGGTGTGCGAGGGGGGCCTGCTGGTCCCCGAGGTCCCAGGGCATTCTTCTTGAGGACAGGGGCTCCTGGAGCTGGTGCCTTCAATGGGGGTGGTGAGGGGAGGGGTTACCTCGGCCCGTTCCCTGTCCTGGAACATGGTGCTCCCCATGAGGCGTGGGGCGATTATGGAACCCTTCTTATGGAGGATGCGGTCCAGGGCATCATAGTAGGGGGCGGTCTGGGCTCTGTGCCTGGACCGCCTGTTGTTATCCTTTATGGCCTTGTACCCCCTCTTGAGCTCCTTGGCCTTGGATCTGCACTGAGCCACTGTCCTGTGGTGCCCCACCACCTCCATGTCCCGCACCATCTCCTTTTACACTTGCTCATTGCCCTGGTTCACAGCTAGCTCCAGCTGGTGCTCCAGGGTCCCCCAAATCCTAATTAATTCCTGGGTTTCCCTGTGCCCCCATTGCCCCCCTCGGTAGTACGGCCTTCTCCCGTGGGCGCCCTCCGGGTCACGGTCTTCCCCCTCCTCCTGATCCTCTGCATGCCCTCCGGCCCTCTCCTCCGGGGGCTCAGGCTCCTGGGCCCATTTCCATGTCTGTGGGTCATAAGGGGGGGCAGTTGATTGTCAGGTTGCCACAGTCCCACGTCCTTCCCCCTTTCCCTCCACCTTCCAGCCTGCCCACCCCCCTTGGTACCCCTGGGCTGCTGGCTCCCCTTGCTCTCCTTACCCATTTCCAGGGTGCCTCATCCCCATGGCCAGTTGCAGGTGCCGAGGCGGCATGTCCCGGCGGCGGCTGCTGCTGCTACTGATGCTTTCCCCCCCACCATCTCCATATGCAGCACGACCACCTCCTCCACCACCTCCTCCTCCTTCTCCTCCCTTGCTCTCTCGTCCTTCGCTCTCCTCTCCCTTCCGCCTCGCTCCATCCTGCCATGTCCCCCTGCTACTGTGTGCCCTTTAAATCTCCTCCGCTGCCTGTGTTGTTGCTCGTTGCCTAGCAGCAGCGCTGCATGCTTTGTCCCTGGCTGGGAATCATTTTGCTTGATTCCAGCTGGTGGTTGATGTTCAGATATTACTTTTTGTTGTTTCCCGGTGAGAATCGCTATGACCACACTTTTGGAAATGCTCTGGGCCTGAGCTCTGGAACAGTGGTTGATTTTGACCCCTGCTGGGGATTGATTGTGGTGAACATCTGGCACCCATGAAACAGACATTCAGGGCACTTTGGCCCCTCTGCAGGATTGACCGTGGTTCACTGTGGTTGACTGTGATCTCGTAACGTCTAAAAATATCCATTGATATATGGGGACTTCAACAGCCCATTATCCCCATTAGACCTGTTTACAAAAACAAAATTAAATAAGCAACAAGAAAAAATAGCCACATTTATAGAATCACATGACTGGAAAGAAATATGGAGAGTTTTTCACCCAAGCAAGATGTTACCTTTTACTCTAACCCCCACAAAATATCTTCTAAAATAGATCACATACTGATCAATTGAGCTCTGTTACAAGAGTGTAAGAGAGCTTATATACAGATAATTCCCTTTTTGGATCATAACTCTATGGTGGTGGAAATAAACATAAAAACAGAGGTGAAAAATAAGATGCAAAAATGGTGTTTGAAAAAGTTTTATTTGAATAACAAATGGGTACAAGAACAAATCAAAAACAAATCGCAGAGTTTCTACAGCATAATGATCAGCTAGAAACTTCCCCACAAATACTTTGGGAAACAGCTAAAGCGGTCCTTTGAGGTCAATTCATTTCAATTGGAGCATACCTGAAAAAGGAGGGGGGAAAGCAAATTAGTGAACTGTACTTACAAATTAAACAATTGGCTAAACAACCAAAAATGAATGCAGGAAAAATTGCCACCCTAAAAAGTCAAATAAATCTGATGGAAACAGAATCAATAATTAGTAAATTAAGATACACTAAAGCATTCTATTACGAAAAGGCAAATAAAGCAGACAAAGCGTTGGCGTGGCTCACAAACAAAAAGACAGAAAACAAACACAACATATATAAGAGAATCCCCCAGGTCAGATATATTAAAAGGCAAGGAGAAGGAACAATGCTTTGTTCAATTTTATGAAAACTTATAGACTGGGGGAGCCACAGAAGACAATATTAATAACTTTTTAAAACTAGCTGTCGAAGAAATCAGGACATACTCTGTGTATGGAAGGAATCTATCAGAGAAACTTTTTTTGTACTTCTAACAGCTGTTAGGTGGGTCCCAACTCTACAGGGTTTCCCGTATAGATCTAGAGTCCCTCCCTAGCCAGAGTTGTAAAACCCTTTTATAGACTTTCCAGGTTACAGGCAAAGAGGCATTTCTTATCAGTTAGAAAACCAGTTTGGAGTTGTGTTATATAAAGAACTGCTACACAGATAGTTTATATTCTAGAGAAGAATATCTTCAAGGCTAGTGAAAACAAACTTGCAGAAAGTGAAAACAAACTTGCAGCTATGTGTAAAGGGCAGTCTTTATCTATTACAATTAGCTGTATTGAGTACATGGAGCATTGTAAAAACTCAGCTCATCTCTGTCTTTACTGTCCCAAGTTTTCAGGCCTCAGCGCATGAGCTTCCATAGAGACAATAACATGGCTTCCACATAGCCAAATTACCCCAACTAACTAGTGAGCAGAACAGATTTCTTAACCAACCAATTTAATTGGATGAATTGAAGGTGGTCATCAAAAAGGCTACCAGCCAATAAAGCAGCTGGACACCCATCAGAATTCTATAAGGTGTTCTCCACAGATAGTACCAATGTTACCTAAAATGTTTAACTGCTTTTTAGAATAACAAGAAATGCCAAGAACTTTTTATGAAGTGAATATAATGCTCTGTCCCAAACCTGAAAAGAATTTAGAAATATGTAGTGGATACTGCCCTATATCACTAATAAACACAGATGCGAACATTTTTACAAAAATCTTAGCCAATAGGTTAATGGAGGTCCTACCAGCCATGATTGCAACAGATCAAACAGGTTGTCTATTCCCAGAGGAGGCTGGGAATAGACAATATAAGGAAAGTGACAGACATCATACACCATGTCAAACGGAGTAATACTCCAGCTGCGATAATTTCTCTAGATGCAGAGAAAGCATTTGACATGGTGGAACATCAGTATTTGTTTGAAACAATGAAAAAAATGGGTATGGATGGGCAGTTTCTTGACTGGATTAGGTTATTATACAAGAATCCAACTGCAAAAATTATAATGGATGGAGGACTATCGAGAGATATTAGGCTGACGTGGGGCACCCGACAAGCATGCCCAATGTCACTGATGTTATTTAATATAGCCATTGAGCCTCTTGCTATAGAAGCATGCAGCAAATTCAAGGTATAAAAATTGGAAAAAAAGAGGGTAAATTAGCAATGTACGCTGACGATATGATGGTTTTCCTGTCAGATCTGCCGCAGCCTGTTCCCAACCTCTTGGAAATTATAAAACAATTTCATAAAGTGTCAGGGTATAAAGTAAATATTGAAAAGTCACAAATGTTAATTTTTAATGAGGAAAAATTATCTAAAATAGACTTACAAAACTCAACACCTTTTACAGTACAAAAAGCTAGTCTCAAATATTTAGGTATTAATATAATGAAAAAGTGAAAGCAAATTTTATGCCCCTGCTAGAAGAGATAAAAAATAAGGAAGAAGCATGGAAAAAACTTCAAATATCATGGATAAGCAGAACTAATCTCATAAAGATGGTGATATTGCCAAAACTGTTATACACCTCCTTTTCACTGCCTATAAAACTACCAAGGGAATATTTTGGGACAATCAATAAAGTAGTATCAAAAATAATATGGAACAGGAAAAAACCACAGGTAAGAAGAGCAATTTTATACACCCAAAAAGAGAAGGGCAGTATTAATATGCCAGACTTTAAAATGTATCATTGGCCATCAGCCCTGTGAGGTATTAAAATCTGGTGTCATAATAATAACATCCCAGATTGGATTGAGGTAGAAAAAGACTATTGTAAGACACAGAATTTCAAAAATCAGCTTACAGATGATCTAAAAATAAATCTACATAGTGGCGAGGAACACCCATTCATACATATGGCACTATAAACATGGGAAATCTGTCTAAAGAAGGCTGAAATAATAAAAGATAAAACCCCTTTTACACTAATTTTTGGACAATGGATAAAAAAGCGGGGGTCCCAAAAAACAGAAAGTTATGGGGAAAAAAGGAAATAAAACTTGCTTCTCACCTGCTTGTTGGAGAGGAGTAGGGATGGGCAAACGTGGTTCGGAAGTTCAGAGTTCAGACTGAACTCAACCAGTTCGGTTGACCAAACCGAACTCAATTTTCGAACCAAATTTCCGAACTCAGCTCTGTTCGCCCATCCCTATAAGATAATGTTCTATTTAGTTCAATGGGGTTTGAATTTCCGAACTTTATTCGGGAGTTCAGACCGAACTCGAATAGTTCAGTCAACCGAACCAAATTTCTGAACTGAACCGAATTTCCTAACTCGGTTCTGTTCACCCACCCCTAGAGAGGAGAAGCTGACAATGGAAACTATAAAACAGAAGACGGGAGCTGATCCAGGGTTTCTTAAGTATGCTAAAATTAAAAGTAAATTTAGTAATAAGCAAGATAAACCACTTTATACAAGGAAAATAACTGATCTAGAGAAAGTTTTATATGGAGACGCCTCACAGAAGCGTACTGTCAAGAACATATAGAGTGTTACAAAATTTATTTAACTTACCAGACGCTGGATATGTAGCTGCATGGACGGAGGACTTACAAATGGAAATAGGAAAAAAACAGATGTGGGAAACTATGCAAACAGCTTGAAGATCTTTAACAGGGAAGGAACCTCAAATAAAGACAACTTATAGAATGTATTTAACCCCACAAAGATTGCATGCCATGAATAAAGACTACATCCCTGCCAACAGTCCTTAGGGTACGGAGACGGGAACGCTGTTGCGTTGTTGGTGGCACTGCCCACACATAAAAGAATTTTGGGAGAAAATATGGCAGCACATGAATGAAATCGCTCAGGTGGAAATTCCATTTCAGCCCCTGTTTGCACTATTGGGTATCTTCCCCAATATACAAGTCACAAAAGAAAGAAGAATGGCATGTCAACAATTAAGACTAGCAGCAATACATACAATTGTCTGTAATTGAAAATCTGTAAAAAAAACACAAAAAACCGTAAATGGATACAAAGGGTGATTTCAGACGTAACGGGGCCCATTGGCCCCATACCGAAATCACCCTAATCATTCCCCACCGGGGTCACCCCGTCACGCCGCAACAGATGTGCTGGGGGGATCCCGGTGGGGAATCTGGGAGGGGGCGGGGCCGCATGGCGCAACGTGCGGCCGCACGGCCCCACCCCCTCCACGCTCCCACCGCCTGCCCTCCGAGGAGACGGGCGGGTGGCGGGGCCAATGAGGCCGCCTCATCGGGCTGGATTCGCCACGGCCTGGGGTCCCGCCGGTGATCCTGGGCCGTGGCACCCGACCAGATGTGACGCCGGGGTTCACCCCGGCATGGGATTGCATTTGACACGCGGTGGCCTCTGGTCCCCCTGCTTCGGCTGCTCACATGTTGAATGCAATCCCCAGCCATGGTAACATCTGGGGGGAAACATCCGTTTCCCCCAACAGACGTGACGCTATTACATCCACCACTTGGAATTGAGCGTGGTTCACTGTGATATCGTCACGTCTGAAATCACCCAAAGACTCTGGTATACAGTATCGATGGAGCGTGTACAAGCTAAAAGACATCAGGACTTAAGAGGGGTTTTATGCAGTTTGGAGTAACATATGGGACTTAATACAGCAACAATCAAAGATGTATGCAACAAAAGCACCAATATGTTTAACAAAAATATATTTTAGAGACTTAGATAGAATTACACACAAGAAGGAAAAGGACCGTTGCTGTAACCAGCTAGTCCTGAACAGGTCCAAATGTTTGAACAATTAAAGTGCATAAATGTGGTGTTATAATTTATGAAAAATTAAAAATAATAATAATTTAAAAAACCAACAACAACAAAGAGATAAAACCACTGGTAAAAAAAACCACCCTTACTCCCCCCCCCCCCCAAGGCCTGGACAAATAGCCAGGTCTTACAAGCCCGACGAAAGGCCAACAGGCTGGGAGCCAGGTGACCTTCATCTGGGAGGGAGTTCCACAGTCGTGGTGCGGCCACCAAGAACATCCTCTCCATCATGACCCCCCGGTTCACCCGGGGGACCTCCAAGAAGGGGCCCATGGTAGACCGCAGAGGTCACCCCACGGCCCGGGGAGTGAGGCAGTCTCTCAGATAGGAGGGGCCCAGATCGTGTAGGGCTTTAAAGGTCAAAACCAGCACCTTGAATCAGACCCGGAACGCTATAGGCAGCCAGCGCAGAGCCCGGAGCACTGGTGTAATGTGCTCCCTACTACCTGTCCCCGTCAGAAGACAGGCCACTGAATTCTGCACCAGCTGCAGCTTCCAAGTTGTCACCAAGGGCAGCCCCATGTTGAGTGCGTTGCAGTAATCCAGCCTTGAGATGATGAATGCATGGAGGAGTGTGGCCAGGTCAGAGCTTGAATCATATGGCCGGTTCCTCCGCACAAGATGTAATTGGTGAAAGGCTCCCTTTGCTACCGCCGCAAAATCCAGGTGGAGGCCAGGGCCTAACAAAACCCCCAAACTCCGCACCTGCAGGGCCAGCAGAGGATGGATCCCCTCCACAAGGGGAGCCATCACCTCCGCTGCCCTACCCACCAACATCACCTCCATCTTATCAGGATTCAGCTTCAGTCTGCTCAGCCTCATCCAGTCACTCACTGCTAGCAAGCACTGGGAAAACACCGAGACTACAGGACCTGGGTTCGTTGAAAAAGAGAGGTAAAGCTGGGTATCATCAGCATACTGGTGGCAACGCACACCAAACCGTCTCACGACCTCACCCAGGGGTTGCATATAGATGTTAAATAAAGTGGAGATAGAATCGAACCTTGCGGTATGCCACAAGCAAGATCCCGGGGGCCAGGTGTTTCTTCCCACAGCACCACCCACTGGCTTCTCCCTGACAGGAACAAGCAGAGCCATCTTCAGACAGTCCCATCCACCCCACCCCCAGGGTCCGCAACCATCTCAAAAGCAACGCATGGTCCACCGTATCAAAAGCTGCCGAGAGATCTAATAGGACTAGAGGTGTTGAATGTCTTAAATCCATCTCTCGGCGGAGGTCATCTACCAAGGCCACCAACGCAGCCCCGTGCAACACCATCCCCAGCTTGGGGGGTGGTGTAGCTATGGTTTTTAAGGAATCTTGGACTGCTAGGAGGGATCCGGTGCAATTAATCCCAGGGCTCGAGGCCCTTCACCTAGTGTCTGAGTTGGCCAGGGACAGAATTGGGGTGCTGCTGGTGTACCGTGCTCCTGACTGCTCGGCAGCATCCCTTGCTGCTCTAGTGGAGCTGGTGACAGGGGTGTGCTGTGCTCCCCGAGGACTGTGGTCTTGGGAGATCTCAACATTCATGCCGACACTGGCCTTGTCGGGACGGAGCGTGAGTTAATGGCCGCCATGGCAACCATGGGCCTGTCTCAGATGGTTAGCGGCCCCACACATGAGAGGGGGCATATGCTCGACCTGATGTTCTGCTCCGGCCTTGAGGCGGGTGATCTGGTAGTGAGGGAAGTAAGTTCTATGCCCTTGTCATGGATGGATCATTACCTCCTGCAGACCAGGTTCCTAGCGCATGGCAGCCCCCAGAAAGAAGTGGGACCTATTAGGTTGGTCCGCCCCGAAGGCTGATGGAACCACGGTGGTGCCAGGAAGCCCTGGAGGAGGTATCCTTAGACCTTGAAGGCCGCTTGGTTGATGATCTTGTTCAAGCCTGGAACACCTTGCTGCATGAGGTCCTTGATCGGGTGGCTCCCAGGCGTCCGCTCCTGCTGCTTCGTCACCGTAGAGCTCTTTGGTTTACTGAGGGGCTGTGCTGTCTGAAGCGGGAAGGGCGGTGGTTAGAGCATCGCTGGTACCACTCTCGTGCTGAATTCGATCGGCTGCAACATCGGACCCATTTGCGGTCCTATTCTGTGGCCGTGAGGATGACAAAGAAGGAATTCTTTGCCAACCTCATAGCTGCTGCGAAGTCACGTCCAGTGGAGCTCTTCCGGGTGGAGAGGGAACTAGTCAGTCCGGCCTCCCTCTGCCTGGACGGGGAGGTTTCCCAAGCTCACTGTGAGGAGTTTGTAAACTACTTCGCAGATAAGATTGCTCAAATCCAGAACAATTTTGTGGCTGGGATTGATGCAGAAGAAGGAGAGCCGAAGGTTATGGATGCCCCATCTGGTCCATTTCTGTGGGATCAGTTTCAGGAAGTGATGCCGGCCAATGCTGAGGGGGTTCTGGGGTCTGTTAGGGCTACCTTTTGTGAACTAGATCCATGTCCATCCTGGTTGGTGAAAGCCTCCAGGGAGACTTTGGGACAGGTGCTGGTGGGAGTGATCAGTGCCTCCCTTCAAGAGGACAGGGTGCCAGACTGCCTCAAGGAGGCTCAAAAAAACATCATTGGACGTTGATTCTCTTGCCAGCTACCGACCTGTCTCTAACCTCCCCCTTTTGACAATCCATGAAAAGCTGGCATGCTAGGAGGGAGATGTTGACACCTTCAGGGCCTGTAGTGATTGTGACTGTACCAGATTTCAGCTGGGGACACACCAGGGGTGGGGCTGCCTGCCTGTGGATCTGTCAGTGGTGGAGGGCTTGCCGGCTGGCCTGGTAGGTCACACATGGGTTCGGTACCATGACCTGACTCGGCCAGGGGGAGTGGCCCGCCTCCATCTGTTTTTACCCTCTGTTCCCTTCTTTTGCCCTAGAGTGAATTGTTGTTGCCATGGTAATTGGGGAATGAAGGAGGGCCAGTTTAAACGTGTTGGGAAAGGCTTCTTTACAACAGAACTGATATAACACCTATATGACCGGTGCTGACTCTTAACTGAGAAGCAGCCTGTTATTCTGACTGGTGCATGGCTGCATCAAGCTGCTCCCTCAGCTGGTGGTCCCACTGAATGGCTGCATCAAGTGTTTTCATATGCTTCCTAACATGGCAGGGGGAATGGGGAAGGGAGAAACCTGCCAGAGGGGATGTTGACAAGTGCAAGTCCAATATAGCTTAACTAACCTTGACAGTGTCCTTTTATCTTCACTGTCCAAGCAGTAAATTTATACCATCTCCACAACCCACTCTTCCCATAGTTCCCCACTGTGGGGTCATCTGAAGCATTTGCTAGTGTCAGTCTGAATTCCTTCCAGTTCCCTTGCCTCTTTTCCTTCATCTCACTTTTGTTTTATTTTGTACTACTGCAGCCTCAAGAAAAACATCTCTCCATCTCACTCTTAGTGTAGCTGGAGGGGTCTCTTAGAAGACAAACTCCACCCCTATGAATTTGTTTTGCTTCTACGAGACAAGGCATTAAAGCCCTGGCCCAAACCACTAAATGTTACCCTCTCTAAACACAGCAGGCAGTATCCATTTTCACTACCGTTCTTCTGAATAGGTCTTGATCTATGCTGACCATTTAACTACAGCCAGCACAGTGTCAGTTACCATGATTGCTGGCTGCATGTTGAGATACAGTAAATTTTGTAGCACAAACAGAGCTTTAAAAAAAGAAGGAAACCTTTTAAAGTCTGTAAGGAAATGACACAAAACTGGGGCAGCAGGGGTGAAAAAAACACATAATTGAAACTGGGAACATAATTTCCCGCCAAAGGTGTCTACATGCAGGGTTGCCCCCTCGCTTGCTTTTATCACAAGTCCTGCAATTTTGGGTGTTCCTTAAAGTCTAAAATAATAAGATTCACAATAAAGTCATAAGAATCTCAGCGTTCATTTTAAAATAAGTTTCCAGCTCTCATGAATGGGGGTGGGGTGGGGAACGAAAACACAATTGAAGTGTACTTTAAAATACAACCTCTGTCAACCCCTAAAATTTGTCTTGGGCCACAATGCAAAATGCACCCTGTGGAGATGGGCACAACCAAGTGTATATGGCAAGCTGACCATAGCTGAACGTGGTCTTTGTGACAGTGTGCTTGTTAAATTCTTTCAGGACCAGGCGTAAGTGGACCAAGCACCTTTGTCACCCATTCACCAGAGCTGACAAAGGGACTATGGCAGGGACATTGTGCATTCCTAGAATTTTCTGTGTGTAACCGTAACATTACATTAAGATCTCAGTGGTACTTTGGAACTATTTGATATACTCCATGGATGTTTTATAGTATATTACACATTTTTTCTCCATTTAATTTTTTTCTTTAGGCTGTGATTGTCATACTGTTCTGTATGCACAAGCTCTATTCATTTAAATTAGACTTGCACCAGTGGAACTCTGTGGATCAGGATGTCCAAGAAGAGGAAACAAGAAGACATGGACGTTTAGAAATAACATATTCCCAGAGTAGAGAAAGTAGGGTTTTTGCCATGTTGGTCCCAGATATAGGCAATAGAGACAAAGCAGTATCACTTTACTACTTTGTCTATTGCATATATTCCCAGAGTCATTCTTTGGGTCTTTGCTAAAGCTGGGAGTAGAATACAGGATTCCCTTATCCTAACTACTCCAGTGTGAGTAGTCCTCACACTGAAGTAGTCTCAGGACTTGGCCTGAACCAGAGTGGACAGCAGACTCCTAGTCCAAGAGGGCAAAGTATGTCCCTAGGCCAAAAGGCAGACCAAGTTGAAAAACAGAGAGCCAAAAACACCCAGCAGCAACCAGAACCAAATCAAAGGACTGGAGTCGCACTTGAATCCAAGATGCAGGACATGGTGGTGCTACTTTACTTGTCACTAGTGAGCCCTCACCTGAAGTATTGCATTCAGTTTGGGACACCACACTTCAGAAACATATTGACAAATAGGAGAAGATTTAGAGAAGAGAAACGAAGATGATAAAGGGGCTGGAGGACAAGTCCTATGAGGAAAGACTGGAAGAAATGTGTATGTTTAGCGTAAAGAAAATAAGACTAAGGGGAAAGAGGATAGCCGTTTTTAAATATCAAAGGATGCCACAAAAACAATGGTGAACATTTGTTTTCCATTGTCTCAAAAGGTAGTACAAGAAGGAATGGGCTTAAATTGCAGCAATATAAATTTTAATTAAATACAAGAAAAAACTTCCTAATTGTAAGAATTATTTTATTATTATTATTTCTTTGCATCTCGGGGCACCTTCTCCTGGCATCTCAGTGCGGCTTACAAAGCAAAATACTAAAATTCAATAAAAGACATTAAAAGTTCCAACAATAATTAAAGATATCTTCCCCCAACTACCCTCCCCTCCCCTCCGAAGGCCTGGGTGAACAGCCAGGTTTTGCAAGCTCTACGAAAAGTCAGCAAGCTTGGGGCCAGATGGCTAATGGGTAAGAACAGTTGGACAATGGAATAAGTTGCCCAGGGATGCTGTGGAATCCCCTTCCTTGAATGTATTCAAAACCTGGTTGGACAAACATCTGTCTGTGATGCTATAGACCAGGGGTGGGGAACCTTTCCCCTCCTGGGGGCCACTTTGAAAGCTTGCACAAACTCCGAGGGGCCGCAGAGAAGTTGGGGCGAGGGTGCTTTTGGAATGCACTCAAGGAAAGGAGGGCCCAAATCATGGATCTGTGCCCTGGAACTGTCCCCTGTCTTTGTCTGCATGTCCTCATCTCTGCTCACTTCTCTTGAGCTCAGTTTTTCAGTGATTGGAGGAAAGAACTGGATCCAAGGGCCAGATCCAGGAAGTGGAAAGGGGCACATAAAAACCTGCCTTAGGCTGCATTTGGCCATGGGGCCTGAAGTTCCCCACCCCTGCTCTAGGCAAAGGATAGCCTGCCTTGGAGAAGGGGATTGGACTGGATCAACTTTGAGGACCCTTTCGACCTAAAATTCTATGAGTCTAGAAGCCAAAGTGCAGTGTCAAGTCAAAGCTAGGGCCACGTTCCAACAAACAGAGAGAAACCAAAATAATGATTTAATAAAATTAAATAAATTCTCCACTTTGGCAACATTCAGGTGAACAGTGCAAACTGAAGTAGTACTCTGGCAATCTGCCTCCTAGCTGAGAAGTAACAAGCCATGGTCATCACCAGGGTTCTTAGTTCTCTCTGCCAGAAAATCAGAAATTCTCTGATTAAAACCCCCCAAATTCTCTGATTAAAAACATCAAAATCTGTGTTTATCTTCATTTTAAAAATTATACATAGTTATTGTTGTTCATTAATTAAAAAAGCCATTTACTTAGTGTCCACTCTGAATTTACAAGCTCTGCAGAGGAGATGGGTTCCCTTGTTATGTGAAGAACTGCGGTGCAAATCAGAGAAACTGACACATTACAGTCATGCATGGGTACAGAGCCTTTGAACAGGCAAGGAAGAGTGAAAGCCCTATTCCCAGCTCCCACCCAAAGTCTTTCCTCTCTGTCCCCCTTACTTCCTGTCTCTTCATCTTCACCCCCCAAATAGTGCCATGCCGCCATCTCCACCTCCCTGCTCTGTCTCCATTTGAGAGGATTTCTCACTAAACCTGCCCATCTTCATCCCAGAACAGGACCCTCACTTCGTCGTTCTCCTTCTCCGTCCACATCGTTAGGCACCTTCCTTCACCCCTTCCCAAGTTAGGGTTTCCTCCTCTCCCTCACCCCAACCCCCTATAGCACCCCTCTCCCCATGTCAATTCACCCTCTTCCTGCAGACCAATTGCTCTGGGAAAGTTCCTCTGCCTCCTATCCCAACACTAATGCACACCCCATCCCATTCCCCCTCCCAGACCCATTTCTCTAGAGGCTCATCTTCCTGCTGTGGGTCTCCTCCCCAGTCCTTGTGAGAGCCCCGGCCTCCCTACACTCACCAGTCCCGCCCCCCCCCCTCCGGTTCTGTGGGTGGTCTGCTTAGCTTGATGTTCACCATGAAGGGCAACATGCTGGGCGAGAGGCAGCCAGGGCGGAGGAAGAGCCTGGCTGCCCTTTCCCTGCTGACTGAACACAATGTAGCTTCCCCCCCATGAGGAGTAGCTCCTCCATTCCCCTTCACGGCTGCTGGAGCAACACTAGCAAAGAGCGTCTCTGCGCAAAGAAGAGCTTCTCTGCGCATGTGCAAGGAGAACTTCTGGATGCGCTGCTGGCAACTATAGACCTTCCAGCTGATTGAAGACAGCCGCGAGTGAGTTTTTGCAGCCAGGAACATTAGATAAAAACATCTAATTCCACGGTTTTCTCCGGGAAAACTGGAATTCCATGTTCCTCCGAGGCAGAGGAACTTTTTCTCTGAAAAACATGGAATTCTACTTTTTCCCATGGTAAACGGAAAACCAGGAACCTTGGTCATCACCCTTACACTGAGTGTTCACACAAACAGTTCCTTCAAAATACAAACTGAAGGGGACTATGTACTCCTGATATTTCAGAAGACATACTTCTCTTTCTGTTCCTGAATAATGTCAGTTTAGCACTCTCTTTGGGTAAAAGCAGACATGACGGTGATTTGCTTAGGCTTGCTTTGGCCTGCCACTGGCACGTTTGTTTTGGCGCTACCAGTTGTTGGCCCACTTCTTCCCTGGGGTGATTAGATAGCTAACCCAGGTTGTGTCCTTGGAAAATCTCTGAGGTCACAGTCTGGGCTGAGGGCTGCCCATGCAGGCCCACTTGGGGTAGCACGTCTGTGCAATCCCGTCCTACCCACCCCAGGTCAGGGGCCGCCATGACTGTCTGTCATGGTGGAGGGCAGGGCATTGGGAGCAGGGCACTAGGAACAGGGCAGGCTGGCCCCATATTTGTTGTGCTCTCTGTCCTTCCCGGGCCATGCAACCAGTGGGATAGCTCTCTGGCCTCAGGCATGTTAGTTCTGTGCCCCAACTTGGGCCATGTAGGCTGCAGTTTCCCAGATTGGGGATCTGTCTTGTCGGCCGTACATCTGCTTTTATCCTTTATGTGAATGTTTTGGGCATAAGATCAAAAGAAACGCAAGTTGCATTGAATTAACCATTCATCAGAATGTTGTCTAAGATAGTCAAACAGACAATGGCAGGTAGCTGGGAGAAGGGCTGGAAGAAAATAGGAGCAAGCCAAAATCAGAAGACTCAGAGGAGGGCCAAAGTGGAGTAGGATCAGGGCTGGGACAGAAAAACTTGAGACAGGGCACAGCAAGACCTCTCGAACACACTGAGAACTGCAGTCTTGCTAAGGCAATTCCTGCTTTCTGTGTTGGTCTTGTATAGGCTAGAACCACCAATGGCCACATAGGTCAAGTGGCCAGTGAGGAGCAGGGGATGTCCTAGGTTGCCAGAGAACAAATACTGATTTTCTAGTTGTCTCCAAGAAATCCTATGTGGTGAAGCAGCTAGGGAATCTGCCTGGGGCCCTACAGACCCTGGTTTGAATATGGGTCCCCTATAGGGTTCTGAGAAGCAAGTGTATTCGTAGGGGTACACACAAGCCAAAATCATGTGGTGCATGAAAGGACAGGATCAGAACCAGAATCCATTATAATCATACTGATTGAAATTACAAAGGTTGGCTGCAACTTATTTCTGAGTTCCAGATGGGAATGTTAGGTGTCTGGCAACCTAACTGTTGAACTAGACCAAAGTGGGGAACCTTTTCTGTCCCAGGGACCACTTTCAAAATTAGTACAAGTTTTGAAGGCAGCATAGTAGTTGGAGCAGAGAGCATGTAAGAGACTGGAGAAGGAAGAGAAGTGAGGGTTCGAACGACCGAACCCGAACGTGAACATACCGAACAAAGCGAACGGCGAAATGGCCGAACAGTTCAGTCAGTTCGGATCACATTCGAGTGAGTTCGGGTGGCAAAAAAAGGTTCACTGGAAGGTCAAACATTACAGGGAGGTGTCAGTCACTGAGGAGCAGACTTCCAGGCACCAGGGGTGGAGAGGTTTGCAAGAAATGAAACTAATTATCTGCCTCCCCCCTTCCCAACACCTTCTGAGCTAGTCACTGTTCCTGAACAGCAGGCGTTGAGTAGGATTTTTAGATTGCTTTAAGTTTCATTTCAGTTTTGTACTGAAATGAAACTTAAACCATAAACTGAAACATTGTGTTATGCATTTCACTGTACAGACTCATTGAGTATGTATGTATTTCACTACAGACTCCTCTTCTGTTTGTGATTCCCCCCCATCCCATATATATGGATATATATATATCCATATATAGATAGATAGATGGATATGGATATGGATATGGGATGGGCGGGATAGATAGATAGATAGTAGAGAGTTGTAGGAGTTAGCTTAGTGATAGAGATAGCTTTAGTGATTTAGTTTTAGTGTTTGTAGGAGTAGGTCTGTGTACTTATTAGATAATTCATTTAGTTCATAGCATTTAGAATAGTTAATAGCAGTTAGATTTAGTGTAGATAGTTATATATAATATTAGATTTTTTAAAAACTCATATAAAAACAAACAAAAAAAAACACAAAGGAAAACCATATAAAACCCAATCAAAAACCAAAAAACCATATACAAAACAAAAAAACACCCATAACAACATTTCCCGAACGGCCGAACGGCTGAACCGAACAGCCTAACTGAGCGGCGGAACAGAACGGCCGAACCGAACAGCCAAACCCGAACTCGGCAAACTCGGCGAACTGCCGAACCGAACGCAGCCAAACCGAGCAGACGAACCGAACGGGCGAACCGAACACAGCCGAATCGAATGGCCGAACCCGAACCGCTATCTGTTCGCCCAGCCCTAGTAGTTTCTGGGTTTGAGTGAAGCTGGCTGTGTTGATATCACTGGTCTTGTTCAAAGGTGTCTTGTGAGAGCTGCAGCAACTGTTTTGACATGTACAGGATCAATCAGCTTCCCTGATTGCAGGGCCTGGTGGAACTGTGGCAGCAGTTGAAGGACAATAATGGAATTACCCTGGCCTGAACACACAGAGTGACTGACGAATCAGGCGGCAACTACAACGGAGCTGACATTCTCTCTAGACCTGCCAGGCCATTCCCTGCAAAGCTCAGTTCCAGACAGCTGAATGGCAGCTGAAAGATGCCACCTTCAGAACGACACAGTTGCTTTTTAGCAATCATGCTGTCGTGGAGCTCAGTAAGTGATTTAATCCATATGACTATGTCATTTCAGTGGTCAAAGGCAGGGAGAGAACAGGAGAGCTTCCTACCAGCCCTTCAGGCTAGGCTTTCTGCAGCCCCCATGAATGCAACTGGATGCAAGAGAGTTCTACTGGACAAGACTATTAAAGTGCAGTCACTGGCTATGCAGTGCCAGCTTAGAGGTGCAATAATATTTGCTTCAGGTTCAAGAACATCTGCCCAACAATAAATGCATGGGAACTGCCCAACCAGGACAGATGTATAGAACTAGATTGTGCTACAGAACAGTGGTGGGAGGTCTAAAATGAACAGGAATTGGAGGAATTATATTGCTGTTTCTCCCTCTTGGTTGCAATCTTTCTCTCTCCTGGGTTAGGGTTAGTATTGCTGTGTGAGCACTGACCAGGAGGCACCAGTCCCGGGGGTTCCCTTGCCTTGAGAACCCAAAACCCCCACAATAGCAAAATTTACAGGTAATCAAAATTGTTTCCAGGCTTCATAGCCTTGTGTGAGTTGACCTTCCGGTTGCAACCCCGCACCTATGCTATGGACGAACTAAAGGTGGCTTTTATTATAGGAAACCTTGAAGGGTTGCCCCTAGTGTGGGCCACCCCCTTACTCATTAGTGATAGCCCCCTGTTGAAGGACTATAAGGCCTTCCTACAGGAGTTCCATACATTATTTATTTATTATTTTATTTATTTATTATAAATATTTATTAGCCGCCCCCTCATGCCAAGGCATCCCGGGGTGGCGTACAATAAAAATTCCCCACAATAAAAACTTCCCCCCCATAAAACTAACACAACCATAAAACCATTAAAACTAAACACATAAAATAAGCCGCAATTCCCCCCTTCCAACCCCCCATCCCCCCCAAAGGCCTGGGCGAACAG
Organism: Sphenodon punctatus; assembly: GCA_003113815.1. Classification (NCBI taxonomy): domain Eukaryota; kingdom Metazoa; phylum Chordata; class Lepidosauria; order Sphenodontia; family Sphenodontidae; genus Sphenodon; species Sphenodon punctatus. Next base: position 237,720 of record QEPC01001485.1, read on the forward strand.
TCAGGTTTTACAGGCCCGATGAAATGCCAACAGGCCTGGGGCCAGACGGTCTTCCTCCAGGAGGGAATTCCAAAGCCGTGGCCCGGCTACCGAGAATGCCCTCTCCATTGTGGTCCCCCCGTCTAACACGGGGGACCTCCAAGAAGGCGTCCCCGGCAGACCGAAGAGATCGCTCTGAGATGCGGAGGGTGAGGTGGTCCGACTCCCTGAGGTCTGAGGGGCCCAGACCGTGTTAGGCTTTATAGGCCAATACCAAAACCTTAAACCTGGTTCAGTACACTATTGGCAGCCAGTGCAGAGTTCAGAGCACAGGTGTAAAGGATTTGACCATCCGCACAGGGTAAAGGATGCGGAGTCTGCCATAATGAGTCTTAAACAGGGCAGGGGACCAGTGATGGAGTATGTCACTCTGTTTCAGCAGCTGGGCCTTGATCTCGGGTGGCCTGACAATGTGCTCTGAGTTCATTTCCGAAAGGGGCTGTCTGATGAATTGAAGGACCAGTTGTCATATACTGCTATGCCCCACAATCTGCAGGAATTAGTGACTTTAACTCTACAGATCAAGGAGCGGTTGAGTGAAAGGAGGCGTGAGCGGTGACTCGAAGGCACTCGGGCTTCCAGGCCTCATCCTCCAATCCCAGTGCACTGCCCTGAGGCAGGGAAGAAGAATCGGAACTAATGCAACTAGGAGTTGTACGGGGGCCTCTATCCCCGGAGGAAAAAGAGCATCACTGCGCAGGATGGCTGTGTTTCTATTGTGGGGAAGGGTTGCATTTCACCAGGGGGTGTCCATCCCTACCCTCAACACAGAGAGAAACGGGAAACACAAGACCCCGGGATGGGCAAGGGGCACTCTGGTAGGTGAGACACCACCCTTGTTGTTTCTTTCGGCTTCAAATCCATCAACAGTCCACTGCTGTGTTCCTCTGACCATCCAAAAGGATCCACACCACTCCTTTGTGGCATGGGTGCTCATAGATTCAGGGGCATTGGGGAATTTTATAAAAGCGGGGCATCCCTACCGTACCCCGTTCATAGCCAGAAATGGTGCATTCCATCGATGGTTCCCCGTTGGTATCAGTGGCCATAACAGAGCAGACAATACCGGTGGTAGAAGCCATGGGGAGACATCATGAAGTCCTTAGCCTTGACACAGTAAGGCTCCCTTGTTCCCCCTCATGCTGGGAGGGCCCTGGCTTGTTTGGCATAACCGCTCAATCAATTGGCGTACCCGACAGGTCGAGTTCCAAGAGTGCAGAGATGAGAACCACTTAGAGGAAGAACTGTCTCCGGAGCAGTCATTGGACCTCTGTGCTGCAGTTTCTTCCAGAACCTCCCTTCCAGCTGAATATCATGACCTGGCCGACGTGTTTAGCAAGCAAGAAGCAGCGGTCTTACCACCACACCGCAACTATGAACGTCCAGTGGAGTTACTCCTGGGCACAGAACCCCCATTTGGCCATATCTACACCTTATCAAAACCCGAGTTGTCCGCGCTGTGGGAGTACATGGATGAACACCTCAAGCAGGGGTTTATCTGACATTCCTCCTTGCCAGCAGGAGTGCCGCTTTTTTTTTGTACCCAAGAAGGATGGCGGCCTCCAGCCTTGTATTGATTATCGTGGTCTTAACAACATTACTGTTGTTAACAGATATCCCCTCCCCCTAATCCTGGAATTACTTGACCGCTTATAAGGAGCCACGATATTCACAAACCTTATAATAATAAGCGGTGCTTATAATTTGCTATGAGTTCGTGCTGGAGATGAGTGGAAAACAGCATTTTGCACAAGATATGGCTATTTCGAAAGTCTAGTCATGCCATTTGGCCTCGCTAATGCTCCAGCTGCCTTTCAGCATTTTATTAATGACCTCTTGTGAGTCCCCTCCTTTATTTATAAAGTCCCCTCCAACTATTACAACATTCATAAAATACTTAGAGAACTTATCAGAACACGTATCAAATTATACAGTCCCCTCCCTATACCCATAACCTTCAGAACACAATTATTAGAACATGTATAAATACTTACAGAACTTATCAGAACATGTATAAATTTATACAGTGCCCTCCCCATACCCATAACCTTCAGCACACAACTATTACAACATTCATAAATACTTACAGAACTTATCAGAACACGTATCAATTTATACAGTCCCCTC
>QEPC01001485.1:247088-271647 GCA_003113815.1 Sphenodon punctatus
CCCCCCCATCCCCTCCCAGCCTGTCCCAATCCCCCTTCCCTCCTATGTGATCCTATGTTCCTTTTTGTGATTGTGGTCATAGGTGTGTGTCATCCTTCTCGCTTCTGTGTTAGCAGACAGACTTGCTGCTTGCCTTTGCTGTGTTGTGCTTGTCCCTTTTAAGTTTGTCTGGTATTACCTGTCTTAAATATGTGAACAGGATTTTTTAATCCTGCTGTGGCACTACCACTGATGGAGAGAGAGTTGTCCTACTGGAGTCCCATCCACTTACAGGATGCGATGCTAGTAGGAGGGTTCTCTGTCTCCAACTGGTAGGGTTTTACTCAGCAGCAAGGAGTTCCCAGTGTAAACTAATGTTCTGCTCATCACATCTTAACGCTGAAAACTCTTTGTTGCTGGATTTTGGGAGACTCCGCCTACAATGTACAAGCCCCTCCCTAGAGCTCTGCCAGCCATAAGGTTCCACGTGGTGCTGAGACAGATGCCAGGGATGGGCAGACCCCTCCTCCTCCCTTAAGCCCCTCCCCTCCTTTAAACCCCACCCACCCTGGGTTTTCAGAGCACGCGCACGCGTGTTTTGTACGCGCGCACATGAGGGGCCCATAACTAAGGCTTGAGCCTGGGCCCTTCTCAACCTTGCTACACCCCTGCAGCTAAGATATGCGCCTCACTTGTTTCAACCCACACAGGTGATGGAAAGGAGTCTGTGAGTACCAGCAACAGCCTTTCTACCCTCAGTCCTAGGAGGCGGCTACCCAAACCAGGGGGCACCCGATCCCCAAGATCTGAGACTCTATTTTAAGTTTGCTTCTCTCTTTATCCAAAGCCTTTTACCTTAGCCTTGTTGCCAAACCTGTTTCTCTGCTTTTGACCAATAAAGTATCTCTTTTGTTTTGTAAAACGGGCGTATCTGTGCCTGAGTGAAAAGACCAGTGGCTGGAAAGAAAAGGCCTCTGGTACCTTTAAAGGTTAGAAGGATTTGTACCCACGAAGGGGAGCCCTTGCAAGACAAGTAGTTTTCTGCAGCTTTGCCTATGGAGAGCGTCTCTAGGGTGACTGGCCTCAATAAGAGGGGTGCCTGGGAAAGAGACAGCTTTGGGGGAGCAGTTGGCTAATAGCTCTCAAGGCTGGGCCTTGAGCCTTCGGACTTGTCTGGGGTGCTTACTCCGCCACTGGCAGACTACTGTAGGGAGTGGCTTCCCTCCTTCTCTCTCCCGCCTTGTGCACTACGCACACCTGATGGAGGGCATGGCCCCACCTGCCACAGCCTGATTGGGTCTGTATGGTATTTAAGGCTTCTGAGGGCTGTGGCGGGCACGGAGCTTCTGGTCAGTCTTTCTTGACTCTTGCGTGGCCCGCTTCCTTTGTTCTCCCCCTTCTTCCTGCTTGTGCTCAGCTTGCACTTCTGTTTGTCTCAGTGTTTGTTGGTGAGTCTCCGTGTGTTGTTCCCCCTTTATGTCCCTAGTGTGCATAGCCCCTCCCCTTTGTGTTGGTGCTTGTCTTGTTTGTATCCCTTACGTGTTGGGGCACTTCTTGCCCAGATCCCACCCCCCATTCACACCTTGTCCTGTCTCCATGTTTGTTGGTTTCCCCTGTGCCCTGAAATCCCCACTGCGTCTTGTTCTCAGTGGTCTGCCTGTCCACAGGATAAGCCGTCCTGTGGTTTCCTCTTGGTTCCTGCTATAACCTTGCTCGTCCCTTCTCTTGGCCTTGATCCCTCAAGGTCCTTCCTTTGAACCCCCTACTCCTGCTTCTAGTTCCTGCCACTCCCCTAGTTCTGGCCTCTGGTTTCCCCGCTGCCTTGCCTCTGACTCCCCGTTTCCTTGCCTCTTGGTCCCTCGCTTCCTGCCCCTGGTTCCCTGCCCCCTGTCTCAGGTTCCCTACTCCTGGTTTCCCTCTCCCCAATTCCCTGTCCCTTGACCTCGCTGATGACCTGTATGCTTTCTTAGACCAGCTTGCCTGGTTTCTATGCTGAGCACCTCATCTCCTTGGTATTGGAGAGCAGCTGAGAGGTTTCCTTGTGCCTCCTTCCCCTTTGTGCCTGTCTACCTCCCTTCCCCTCCTCCCCTTCCTCAAGGTCCGGCTGCCGGAACCCTCCCTTCCCCTCCTCCTATTCCTAGGCTTCAGCCATCGGAGTGTGACAATAGCCAGTTTTTTTTGGGGGGGGGGCTTCACATATCTGGGAAAGTGTGAATCCCTCTAGTTTCTTGGTGGTGGCAGCGCTCTTTAGACCTAACCCAGTAGGGTGGGTGGCTTTGGTGTATGGCCCTATGGTGTTTCATCAGAGATAGTTCCTTGAAAACATCCACTCAGTGTGTGGCAGCAGTAAAAAATGCTAACCAAATGCTAGGCGTTAGTGCAAAAGGAATAGAGAAAGTATCCTAATTTATTTATTTTTATTTATTTATTTAAAAACATTTATTACTCTGCCCCTCTTGACAAAGGCAGTCTGGGGCGTGGCTTACAAAATAAAAAGACATAAAATCTATCATAAAACAATACAAAAAGGGGACAAAACAGGGATAAAAAAAAAGGCGCATAACCTCCCCAGAAGTGGGGAGAAACATCAAAACCATAAAATATACCAACTTAACCCCTCAAAATGAAAACAATAAAACCCACCCTCACCCATCTCCTCGCCAAAGGCCTGGCAGAACAGCCAAGTTTTACATTGATGCTGAAAGGAGGGAAGATCTGGGGCCACCCGGGCTTCTGTTGGGAGGGAGTTCCACAGCTGTGGAGCGGCCACAGAGAATGCCCCCTCCATAGCAGCCCCCTGGGATACCCAGGGGACCTCAAGAAGGGCGCTCCTGGATGACCACAGGGGCCAATCAAGGGCACAGCAAGTGAGGTGGTCCTGCAGATAAATGGGGCCCAAGCTGTATAGGGCTTTATAGGTAAGAACCAGGACCTTGAATTGGGCCCAGAAGACTATAGGCAGCCAGTGGAGAGAACGGAGCACTGGTGTGATGTGCTCCCGGTGGTCCACCCCTGTAAGGAGACAGGCTGCTGCATTCTGCACCAGTTGCAGTCTCTGAACTGTCACGATGGGCAACTCCATGTAGAGCACGTTACAATAGTCCAATCTTGAGGTAATGATAGTGGCCAGGTTAGAGTCTGACACATATGGTCGAAGCCGTTGCACCATATGTAATTGGCAGAAAGTGCTCCTTGCCACAGCCCCAACCTGGGCATCTAGGCGGAGCTGCGAGTCAAGGAGCACATCCAGGCTCTTAACCTGAGGAACTAGTGGAGGGAAGACCCCATCAATGTTGGGGGATGCCACACCCACCACCTTCCCCACTAGAATCACCTTCCATCTTGTTGGGATTCAACCTCAGCCGACTCGCCCTCCAGTCTCCCAAAGCCACCAGATATTGTGTGAGCACCAAGACTGCGGGGCCTGGGTCTGATGAAAAAGAGAGATAGAGTTGGGTGTCATCAGCATATTGACGACACCAGACTCCAGAGCTGCGGACGACCTCTCCCAACAGCTGCATATACATGTTGAACAGGAGAGGGGACAAGATAGAACCCTGCGGGACTCCACACGAGGTCCCGGGGAGATGAAAAATATTCCCTGAGCACTACTCGCTGAGTTCTTCCAGCGAGGAACCAACTGAACCATTCAAGACCAGTTCCGTCCACCCCAGCTTGGTCCCGCAGATGAGTCCCCAACAACTCATGGTCAATGGTATCAAAAGCAGCCGATAGATTTAACAGGGTTGGACGACCCTGTTCTAACTCCCAGCATAGGTCGTTGATCAAGGCTACAAGCACAGTCTCGGTGCCATAGCCCGGACGAAAGCCGGACTGCGAGGGATCTAGAAAAATGAGTTGGTCCAGATGCTCCTGTAACTGCCGAGCCACTACCAGTTTAATAACCTTCCCTAAAAAGGGAAGGTTACAGACTGACTGATAACTGGCAAGGGAGTCAACGTTCAAAGATGGCTTTTTGAGCAGGGGCTGAACCATCGCCTCCTTGAGGCAACTTGGCATCCCTCCCTCCTAAAGGGAGGCATTGACTACCCCCACCAGCAACGGTCCCAACGTCTCCCGGCAGGCCTTAACCAGCCAGGAGAAGCACGGGTCCAGTTTACAAGAAGTGGTTCTAACAGCCCCAAGAACATCCCTTGCATCAGTGAGCGAAATTGGCTGAAACTGATCCCATAAAATCGGACAAGGCAGGACTTCCACAACCTCTGGCTCTCTCACTGTAATAAGCGTGGCGTTGAAACTGTGGTGAATCTGGGCGATTTTATCAGCGAAATAATCTACAAACATGTCACAGCACACACTGGAAGATTCCAGGTCCAGGTGGAGGTCGGTCGGATCGACCAGCCCCCTCCAGCTCCGCTGGACGAAACTTTGCTGATGCAATGAGGGCAGCAAAGAAATCCTTCTTTGCTGCCTGCACAGTCACTGCATAGACTTGCAAACTAGCTCTATGATGCAACTGGTTGGCTTCAGCACGAGAATGTTGCCACCATTGCTCCAACCACCACCCTTCTTGCTTCAGCAACCGCAGAGCCTCAGTAAACCAAAGAACCCTGTGGTGCCGAAGCCAAGGGAGCAGACGCTTGGGAGCTGTCTTGGTCGATGGCCTCAGACAAGGTATTCCAAAATTCAACGAATCCACTTAGCGTCTGGTCGCCAAGATCAGAGGGTAAATCCCCCAAAGCAGTCCGGAACCTATCCGGTTCCATCAATTTCTGAGGGTGAACCATTTGGAGATTGATGGAACCGGATAGGTTCCGTTTATGCCTCTGTATAAATCTTTGGTACAACCTCAGCTTGAATATTGTGTGCAGTTTCAGTTACCCTGTCTCAAGGAAGATACAATAGAACTAGAAAAGGTTAAGAGAAGGGAAAGAAGGATGATAGAAGGGATGGATTGAATTCCATAGGAGAAGAGGCTCAAGAGGTTAGGGTTAGTTAGCTTGGAGACGAGGCGATTAAGGGGGGAGATACGACAGGAGTTTATAAAATCATGAGTGGCATGGAGAAAGTAAATAGGAATTGTTTGTCCTTTCCTACAATAAGAGAACAAGGGGACACTCTCTGAAGTTAAAAGTCAGCAGATTTAAAACTAACAAAAAGTACTTTTTCACACAGTGGACAATAAAGTTGTGGAACTCACTGCCAGAGGAGGCTGTGAAAGGCAGCAGCATAACTAGCTTCAAATGGAGATTGGATACATTCTTAGAGGATGGAGCCATAAATGCCTACTAGTTGGGGCTTAAGCCCCAGGCTACTAGAGGTTGAGAGTGGTTAGCAAGAGATGGGTCAGACTCATCTCCATGACCTCCATATGGAGCCTCTTGAGCTACTGGAGCTGTCTGCTGTCTGGGGCAGGATGCTGGGGTAGATGGACTGTTGGTCTGATCCAGTACGGCACTTCTTATGTTCTTTCTCTCCAAGTTCTTTTAGGATTCACTGCTGGTTCCCCTTAATGTGTTTATCCTTCCTCTTTACCGTCTCCTTTTAAATTGTTTTAAAATGGATTTATATTTTAAATGGATTTTATATTGCTTTATCCTATTTTTATGTTGTGAAGTGCTCCAAGCACCATTTGGTGGGGGGAAGGGCATATACAAATAAAATGTATTATTATTACTGTTCTCAGCAGAGCTTCAAGCAAGGAGGAGTGAGAAAGTAGAACTAAATCAGATGGAAAACACTACTTTTATCCTGGGCTGGTGAGTGCAGCGCATAGCTTGTTTAAAGAGAGGATCTGGGGCTCAAGCCTATCCCAGAAGTCCAGCCCTTTAGCCCCAGAAGCATATACTCCTAATAGCTGGTGGAGCTACCATGCCAGGCCCCATAACTCCCCCAGTCCCTAATTTGACAGTCCTTGCTCAGAGCTGGATTAAGTTTAAAGAGGGCTGGTGCTGATTACCTGTTTGGTGTTAAAACACTCTTACCACTGAGTAACAAAACCCTCTCCACCCCTCTCCTGTCAGGTTAGAGATTAGGGCTGAGGTTGGTGCTTGTGGGCTCTTGTTGCCACTCATCAGCTTTTTGACAGTGTTTTGCCATCAAACAGCTGACTGGTGGCTGCAGTAGCCACCATACCCCATCAAATTTTATCTGGCTGTAGGTGGTGTGTGAAAAAGTAGTAGTAGTGGCAGAGCTGGAGGTATTAAGCCCTGGGTGAATGAGTTTCCTTACTACTAGTAATCTAATCTCTAACTCCCACGCCTGATGGGGATAGGACTAAAGGTCCTTTTTGAGAAAGGGGATCCCAGGCCATGCCTTGGTTGGGAAAAATTCCTGAGACCTTGTCTTGGGCAATGTGTGACTCCTTTTCAAACATTGCCTATTAGGATGAATCCCTCTGAAATACTGTGGGGAAGGGGGAAGAATGACGGTTGATGAATCCCCTGAAATGAAAGTAAGACACTTCGGAGGAGGATGGTAAATCCTTCGGAAACACTGCCTGCCCCGGTGGGGAATGGAAAGGGGGCAATTCCCCTGAGACACGGCCGGAGAGGCGGGTACGATAGTTGGACCCCCCCCCGACACTGACGGCTGGTGAAGCTCCTCCTGGTACATTCCCTAAGAGGAGAGCGGTTTGGAAACACTGCCTGCCCCGGTGGGGAATGGAAAGGGGGCAATTCCCCTGAGACACGGCCGGAGAGGCGGGTACGATAGTTGGACCCCCCCCCCGACACTGACGGCTGGTGAAGCTCCTCCTGGTACATTCCCTAAGAGGAGAGCGGTTTGGAAACGGGGGGGAATCGGCACTGGAGGGCGTTGGTGAATCCCCCAAGCCCCTCTCCGAGGGGACAGCGGGGAATGACGACGAATACCCCGGAAACGCTGCCGGCCGAGGGAGCTGTCTTTTTGAAATGGCTCCACGGGCGGTGGGGATCTCCGGGGCGGAGGCGCTGGCATAGCCCGGAAGGAAGGCAGGCGCCGAGCGCAGCAGGGCGCTGCCCTGACGGGACAGAGCGAGTTAGGCCTAGGGCAGGCACGGCCTTGGGCGGGGCCCAGGCACCTCCTCTCCCTACTGGGGCCGCCCCTGCTCCTCCTCCAGGCCGGAGCCTGGCCGAGGCGATCCCTCCTGCCGCGGCGTTTCTATGATTAGTGTCCGCTCCGGGTTCTTGGTACCGGCTCCAGCGTCTCTTCCTCCGCCTGCCTGCGCTCGGAGCCCTCTCGGACGGGAAGATGGTGCTACCCGAGGAGCGGACCAAGCTGTACTGGGCGCCGCCGGACCTGGTGAAGGAGGCGCATGTCTCCTCCCTGGCCAAGTACCAGGAACTCTACCGCCTCTCGGTGGAGGAGCCGCACGGTGAGTTCCGGCCCGGGGGCTGCTGGGGGCCGGGGCGGGAGCTCAGCCGCTCTCGGCGCCGTGGCGCGTGTTTCCCGGGCACGGTTGAATGTGGGCCACCTCGCCTCAGGCTGCCGCTCTGTCTAAGTGACAGCGGGGCCCCGAAGAGCCCGGAGCTGTCAGCACTTGGCTGGACACATGCCGGCTTCTCCTGGGCCAGGGGCCTCCTCCGTGTACCCTTCCATGGGGTAAACTGGGCATCCACAGGGCATGGGAGCTAGGACTTACCTACCTGCTGGGCACGGGCTCTTTTACCCTAGTCGGTAGAGTCACCCCCTCGTACCTGTGCAGCCATGCAACCCATCTCCCAGTCTCCGAGCTCCAAGGCTGGGGCTAGGCTCCTCTCTGCACTCACAGGGCGCTAGGCATTCCCATGGAGACGGACACTGCTCTTTACCACCTGCTTCTTTGCTCCCCCATCTTTTCTAGCTAGATTGAGTGGCTGGGCCTGAGACGTCCTTCCACACAGCCATGTGCAGCCTAGCGCACGGTGCTCAGTGCTGCACAGCCCTGCCTATGCCAGGGCAGCTCCAGGAGACTGCCTTGGTTGCAGGTGCATACGCCTAGGCAGTGTCAGAATGAAATTACGGATGTTAGTTATGATCACAGGTCAAAATGCAACACACCTTCACGGTTATAACTGTAGGTTACCCATGTTGTGCACAGCCAGTTTTTAAAGATGGGGAAACTGGCAAGAGATGTGCAGTCCTAGCTTGAGTTCTAAAGCCCTTTTATGCTGTGAGAAGCTACTGTGTTGCAGAACCCTGGAAGTTGTACGTTAGAAGGATGTGCTGGTAGATAAGACAGTGATGAGTTGTAACCAAAAAACAACCGGTCTTCTTTCTACGAGACCTTTGGTATTGAAGAGGAGAACAACAAAAAATTGTTGGGAGTGTACTTAATTTATCAGAAATTTTCTTATATTTATGTCCAATTTGATTATAGCAACGCTCACTTTGTCTCTTCAGACGTATTTGATACCATTCAAATTAGGGGAGTTGCCTAAATTTAGACTATCATCTTTCAAGTTCAGAGGGTGTTCAACGGGATTTGCTGAGTGCCAACTGAAGAGAGTTGTTATGCCTTCGACAATGCTATTTATACACTGACAGAAATGAAAAGGCTACTTCCTGTGTTGGTGTCCTTCACTTCTCTCTCTGTGTGTAAGACATGGTAGGGGGAAAAAGCCCTTCATAGAAAACAAAATTGCATTATCGTCCAGTTCCCAAAGATTGAAACAAAAGTTAGGGTTTTTGTTTTTTTATTCATTACCTCAGATGTTTTAGCCCCATGTTCATATAGTGCAGGGCTTGGCTCTTAGTTCTGAGAGTTAGGGGGGAATTAGTTCTGTAGGACTTCAGCCACAAATTAAAGTACTTTAAAGGAGGGTATGCACAGTTGGTCTTACTCAAACACAGAGAGGTTAACTTGCCTAAAGACACACACATGAGTAGTAATACAGCTGAGAGCAGAATCCAAACTTCTTGACAATTAATTCACTGTCCTGTTTTTGGCTGGCTAAGAGGGGTCCTGCTCTCTCTCTCCCCCTCTCCACAAGGTGCCATGTTTATGAGTTGAGGAAAATATAATTTTTCTTTTTCTTGTAGCTCTCCCCATGTGCTGAATGCTTTTCAAACATTTCCTACTCCAAGTAGCTTACCAGTTAAAGCCAATCAAATATTTAATAGGCTTCTGTGTATAAGCAGAAAATGCAAATTTATGTTTACTCATGTATTAAATGCCCAAGTCACTCATCAAGTTTGGCATTGTCAACAAGCCACCCATACGTAAACTTCTTTATAAAGCTGGATCTCCAGGAGGGCCTTGAATTGGGAAAAGGTAAGGGTAAACTCATCAAGGACTTTGTGTGCATAAAGGGCTGCATGTAAGAAGATGCAGATACGTTTGTGTGTGAGATTGGTCATAGAGCAGAGGGGGGAGGGCTAGGGAATGAGACAGTGGTGAATTAAGTGGTAATGGATATTGTTCAGGGCTCCTGAAACAGTAACAAAAAACCTGAATTTGCAGTGAAGGACTGGCAAGCCAATGAAAGGATTCAGAGATGGGGTGTCCTAGTAAAAATCATAGGCAAGAAGAAAAGTCAAAGCAGCAGTATTTGTGTGTGTGTGTCTGTCTGTAATGGAAACTAGTGTAGAGAGTTATGGTAGAAGGGTGGTGCTAAGTCTCAATATCCCATCTAGTCTACACTCTTGTATGCTGCACCTCACAGATGTGTATTGGTTCTTTTCGAAGATAATGTATTTGGAAAGTTTCCCAGGTGTTTCATGCTATTTTGATATTTCCTTTTAACCAAATGCTTATTATTCTGGTACCGCTGCACTGTGGTACAGTAGGTTTAGTGTTTTGTCTTGGAACTTGTTAAACTACATTCTGACTTGAAGCATTCTGAATTAACAATGAAGAATAGTTGTTGTTTGAAAAAAGTGTAGTTGTTTTTTTTACTGTACAGGGTGCATTACACAATATTAGTGGTGTGTAGATATCTGGAAACGAATCAGTTGAACAATTGCAGTAAACTGCAGGTTTGTTGTTAAAGGGTTTATCTCCAAAGTTGCAAAAGGTTCAATACTTGAAGAATAACTGCACAGCACCTCGAGTTTTTCCATCTTGGTGGAACCAGTTGGGTACTACCAGGTAGAAACGTTTGTTAAAGATGGGCTGAGCGATTGGTAGGCACTTTTTACTATAACAAGGGATTTTAAGTCATGTTTTTACTTTACAAATTTCACTGTGTGAAACTGTGAGAATAGCAAATCTGCAGCTGTTAGTGAACTGAATTGCTTTCTGTCCCTTAGCAAAGACCACTGCACTTTTTTGTTTGTCTTGTTCAGAAGTTAAATGGAATGTGATCCATTTTTGTGCCCTGAGGTCTGAATGTACCTGCAATTCTTTTTGCAGAATTTTGGGGTGACATTGCTAAAGACTTTTACTGGAGGAACCAACACTCTGGACCATTCTTGCAGTACAACTTCGATGTCACTAAAGGGAAAATCTTTGTCGAATGGATGAAAGGAGCTACAACCAACATCTGCTACAACCTGCTGGACAGAAATGTCAATGAAAAGAGACTTGGGGACAAGATTGCATATTACTGGTAATGTTCAGCGTTTATTACAATCTGAAAACTCAGTTTAATCTTAGAGATAAGAACAGAATTGATAGTGACTTTAGGTGGCTCAGAACAGTGTCTTAAGATGGGCTAGGGTACAAGTCTTTCCATAAATAAGGTTATAGCTTGCTTTCAATTAGGTTCTGCTTGTGGAAACCCTTTCTAACTCTATCAATGCTCTGGGACATATGCATTTTAAAAAATATCAGTGAAATCAGTCTCAATAATTCTCTAAAGTTCTTGCTTTCCAAACTCAAAAACAGCCTGATCTAGAAACTCCCAATACAAGCTTTTCATGCTGCCATATGTACTTTAGGGAACCAATGTGGTACAGCTGCTCTGATGTAGGCTTTGAGAAGCAGGTGCTCCTATGGTATGTAGTCCAAATGTACTCTAGGAAGTCTGCAATCAGCAAATGCTGGCTTCCTAAATAAGGAAAAGTTGCATCTTCAGAGGCCATATAATCTGGAGAAATTAACCTTGGGGCTGATAGCAAGGAACTGTGGAGTTTGAGTCCCACCTCTGACACGAATTGATCTTGGTAATGGCACTTAGGTGCATTACAAACATAATTAGTTTTCCCCATACCTTCACAAATGTTTTGGTGAATATCATTGCTTCATTTTACAGAAGGAAGGCTGAAGGTCATAAGAATAACTTGCCTAATATCACATGGTAAATTGGAATCAACACTAGAATTAAAACCCAGCTATCCTCACTCCTAGGCTGCATTCACATGAGATCCTTAGTCAGGGAAAATCTTTTTTCCCTGTTCTTTTTTTTTTCTTTCTTTTTTTTTTTTAAAGTGTGAAAGGGTTAGATTACAAGATGCCACTGGTGCAACATGCATCTCGTCCAAAAAAATTAACTTGTAAATGTTGGTTTTACGATCGTGCTAACTCCATGACATGCATTTTTACTAAGGTGTGAAGTGTTTAATCTTATTGTTTGCCTGCCTGCACTGGAATCAGTTCAGAGCTGTGCAGTATTATGGAATATCTAGCAGTGGCTACAGCATTAGGAAATAACTTTTAAAGTGGGTGTGAGAACATGGGGGACATTTAAAAAATGAGATTAGTCTCATGTCAGAAATTTAAGAGGTGTGAGAAAAAGTTTGTGTGAATGCAACCCTGGTCTATTGTTAAAACGAGCCTCTGTTCTCCAGGCAGAAAGATTGAGTTTAATCCAGAAACCTGTTCTGGGAGTTTGGGGAGCACTGGTCTTGTGCTAACAAAATAGATTTCAGTAAAAGTGCACAAGAGTTTATCTTTAAGATCTTTGGTCTACAGTTGTGGATGCTTAATGGGAATTGAGTAGACTCTAATATGTCTGTAATGTTTGTGCAATGGCACAAAGAACATAAGAAATACGTTGAGTATGACATGAACAGTTATTGAGTTCAGGGGGTTCATGGCATGAATGATGTGGCTCCTTAGGAAGCAAACAGCCAGGGTCTGAGAGTACTGTATAGTGGTATTGTACGGACATCTGTTAAAGTGTTTATGCCCCACTTTCCTGGTTCCCCAGACAAGTGGAAAAGTCTTTCTCTACAATATAAAGCATGTCTGGAGTTTTAGATCCAAGCTTCTTGGCCTCTAATAGCACAAAATGATCTGGATAAACTCTATCAAAAGTCTGATAAGCCCTGTTAAAGAACTGACAGAATTTGGAAATGCCTACACTTTCCATAAAATCCTGCCCTCAGATAGCATGTCTGCAAACTGGCAAAGGGTGCTATTTTAAATTTTGCAAGAGTTTATATTTATGGGTGTGAGGGCTTTCAGGTTTAAGATGTAATGTGACTTAACCTTAACTTTGTGGCCTTTTCAGTGTCTTTGTTTAAATAGAAAAGAGTGGAAAGTGTACGATATGAGACTGAACAATTTTTGGATGCAAATAAAAATGTGGCTAGTTCTGTCTTTTTTTTTTCTGAGATGAGAAATTGCGGGTACTGCAATGTGTTGTTTGTTAATGAATGGAATGCTACTGGGAAGCACTGTTCCCATTAGTGTGTGTGTATGTATCTGCATGACCTATTCTGGCAGGCCTGTGTGCTCTTGCTTGGAATGGGGGAGAAAGAAGAGAGACTTATTTCCCTGTAGCCTTTGGAAATGTTCCCTGAATTGGAGCAAGGAAAAACAGAAGTTCGAGTTTTACTTTCTCCGACTGTGGTTCCTGTACACCTTACACCCAAGGCCCTGCTGTGCATGGTATGGAGCTAGGAGTTGTTGCTATGGGTTCTAGCATAGTAGATCCCAAAGCTTAGCTACACATCCATACTGCTAATTGTTACAGCAGCTTGACAGACAGTGGTTTACGTTTCTGAACAGTGGGTGAAGTTCCTCTCTAGTAAATGAATTTTGAGTCCAATATGTCCTGTAGCTCAAATGATAAAGCTTTGAAAATGATCTCTGATGACCATGTGTTTGACTATAAAGTTTGCTTTTTAAAAAAAGGTGTTTCCCCTTCCCAGCTTGAATACTAGCAAATGGGCTGCTTTAAGTTTGCACAGATTTTGCCTACAACTGTAAGTAAATTAAGAGGTGGAGATGATTTGTGGATGTGCATGTGTAAATTTGAAACATGCACAGAATTTCCTCTGCACCTGCGGGGGGGGGGAGGAGGAGATTAGAGGGAACAGGGTTGGCAAGTGTTGTTTTGGTAAAAATGGTACATCTTCTCTGCTCATGCCTGGTATACACTGATGTATAACCCAGCAGACATATTTCCCATTAACACCAATGTAGATAATAGGAGAATCAAGCCATAAGGCTTTAGACTGAGGGAATTGGTATTGTGATGTAGATTAGCAAATTTCCAAAAATGAGCATAAAATGACTACAGTTGAGTTTTATAATAGAAAACGCCTGTAAAAGGCCCAAGGGTGTTAAGGCATTCAGCCTTTATCCTTGTCAGAACTGCAGGCTGAGTGGGTGTCCGTCCGTGATGGTATGTTGTAGTCAAAGCTGTGGTAGCCACATGAAAAAGTAATCTCCAGCAGGCCAGCTGTCAACACAAGGGCCGTAGTTGTCCCTACGATCTCTCTCCTTTGCATGCTTACTGTCTTTTATTTTTGTTCCCTTTACAAGGTGACTCTCCTAGCTAGCAGGACAGCTCAAACAGGAGAGTTTAAATGGCATTAATCTTGCATGTGAGATTTCCTTCTTTGCAAATAATTTCTGGGCTCTTCCTGGTACCCCAAACACTTGAAAGTGCTTAAATTTCTTCTCTGCCATTTCTGATTTCTCTTTCTCTAATTAGTGTTGACACACTTTAAGGAGGGGAAAAAGGCAATACATTACATAGAGCAGTGAATAAAGGTCCCTGGGTCTTTCTGCATTGTCACCAGTGGGGAAAACGCAGTGAATGTGTGTCCATGCATTAAGCCCCTTTTAGCTCAACAAATTGCTTTACCATACAAAGGTATATTAGTTACACGTCATGATCTATAACGGAAGCTTCACCACATATCTTGACCTCTCCAAAAAGAGACTGCCATCATGCAGTTGTGGTGACAGCAGATTTTGAGTGTGCAAAAGAAGAGCAGGATTGGAATAGTAGAGGTTGATGCAAGTCTGGGCCAAGGGCATCAGCAGAGCTTTGAGAAGAGACTAGACTTGCTGTGATGGCTTTGATGAGATGGCTTTGTGAGAAGTTTGAACTTCAGCATTTCTACAGTGCCTGCTGTCTCAGTGACCAGTTTGAGAAGGACACATTGGTTCTCTGCTTTTATGAATATTACATCTGAACCAATGTTTCTGTTCTGGAGCCTTCACTGATGACAAATGCTTTATGAAGAATCAAACAAACAAGATGAAATGTAAAGGGAGTTCTGCTCTTGAGAACCTGTTCTTGCCTGCCTCTATGTCAGCTGATAAGAGGGTGGTTGGTTGGTTTTTAATTCTAAAATTGCTTCAGTCTCTGTTTCAAATAAATCAGTTTGAAAGGAAGAAAACTAAGTGGCCTTAGAAACCCAACACTCAGAAAACAAAATGCCACACATTAAGTGATTAATACTAGGACATGAAGTCACTTCAATTTTAATTGGCAATTCAGACCAGAGGACCACATATCCCAGTGAGGTACAATGTACTGTTTTCATTTGAGCATGCTTCTGCTCAGATCTGGCTAGAACATTGGAATCTAGAATATGTAGTGTCAAG
Organism: Sphenodon punctatus; assembly: GCA_003113815.1. Classification (NCBI taxonomy): domain Eukaryota; kingdom Metazoa; phylum Chordata; class Lepidosauria; order Sphenodontia; family Sphenodontidae; genus Sphenodon; species Sphenodon punctatus. The sequence goes on from QEPC01001485.1 coordinate 261,715, forward strand.
GAGCATTATAAAAGCGGGGGCTGCTATGGGCTTCAACCACCCTTTTTAATATTCCTGGACTGGGAAGAAGCTTTTACACTAAACTGCTGAGGAACTGATAACTTTTAATCTGTGTGACCAGACAGGCTAAAACAATAACAGCTGCCCCTCATATGTCTGTCTTGTTCATGCCATGATATGTGATGATATAATCATGATATATGATTATGGTAGAGAACTCTTCACAGGCAAAGTTTGTTTTGACCACAACTGTCAGGGTGGGATTTTGACATAACCGCCTTTCCATTCAAGTAAGACACTCACTGATCTGAGTGGAAATAGTGAGAGGGTGGGCACAAGGTATGAAATACTCTATACTGAGTATAGAAATACTCAGAGTCTGGAGTCCAAGCTCTTCCTCAGTTGCTCAGTAATACCCTGGCAGAATACAGCTCATGCAGTAGTGGAGCTTAAACAACACTACTGGTTAGATGCATGAGTAGTAATCTAACATTCCTGGTTTGTAGGAGATTTTGTTAAATATTTTTAATTGGTTGGTTTTTTTTTAGTACTTTCCATTTCTATAGAATTTTTGGAATTGGGAGAGAGGAAAGGTGAAAACTGAAAGATTGAAGAACATAAGTAGTGCCATACTGGGTCAGACCAATGGTTCATCAAACGCAACACTTGTCTCTGACAGTGCTCAACCTTGGTTGCTTGGGAGAAGTACCCAATCAGGTCATAATGGACAATTCATTCCCTGTTGTCCACTCCCAGCTCTCAACAGTAAGAAGTTACATCCCCTAAACCTACTTGACCAGTAGCTGTTAATGGACTTAGTCTCCAAGAACTTACCCAATCCTTTTAAAAACCCACCTATACTACTGGCTTTGACCACAACCTCTGGCAACAAATTCTACAAGTTAATTGTGCATTGGGTGAAAAAAATGCTTTATTTTATTTTAAATCTATCATTAGTTAGTTTCATGAAGTGTCCCCTAGTTCTAGTACTGTTTGAGAGGGTAAATAGCCATTCCCTATTTACTCGTTCCACACCACTCATGATTTTATTAACTTCTATCATATCACCTCTGTCATCTCTTTTACCAAGTTGAAGAACCCCAACCTATGAAGCCTCTCTTCGTATGGGAGCCATTCCATACCTGCTATCACTTTTGTTGCCCTTCTCCGTACCTTCTCTAGTTCTACTCTATCCTTTTTGGAGACGGAGTGACCAGAACTGCGCACAATATTCAAGGTGTGGTTGTACCACAGATCTATATAGAGGCATTATGATATTTTCAGTTTATTCTCTATCCCTTTCTGAATAATTCCTAACATTCAGTGTGCTTTAAGCTGCTGCTGCTCATTGAGCTAAGAATTTCAGTGTATTGTCCACAATGACTCCAGGATCCTTTTCTTGAGTGGTAACCTCTAATTTAGAACCCAGCATTGTGTGCATAGAGTTTAGATTATTTTTTCTTATGTGCATCACTTATCAAAATTAAATTTCATTTGCTATGAGAGCTAATGTGGTGTAGTGGATAAGGTGCTGGACTTGGACCTGGGAAGCCAGAGTTTGAATCCTGCCCTAGAGCTCACTGGGTGGTCATGAGCAACTAATAACCTCTCAGCCTCACATTCCCATTTTACAGATGGGAAACTGTGTCCTTCTCTGCCTGTGTTCCCCTCACTCATACCCATCTTAGATTGCAAGCCCACTGGGTTTTGGAGCAGTGGGACCCAAATGCATATTAGCCCAAAGTACAGTTGAGTGCTTACTTGAATCTAGAGAGGGAAGCAAAGTGGTTCGAATGATATCTTTTATTGGACAAGCTGCTGTTGGTGGAAATAATAATAATAATAATTAATAATAATTTATTGACGGGCACTAGCTTCTGCCTTGACCCCATAATAAAGCCATGCATCATACATACATGTACACACACTGTATTGATAACCACATGAACATTCATAACCTTATCCCTTAGCAGAAAGCCACTGCCAATGTACAGAAGGTTTGTTAAGTCTTTCTCAAGTAAACCTGGGGTTGATTATTAATCCAATTACAACATTCCCTACTTACAGCAATATAACAACAGGTTAGGGCAATTTCCAATATAATCCCATGGCTTAGAGCCGAGCCTACTTGGGACTTCAGTGCTAACCCCATAGGGTCAATTACACAAGAGGGTTGGGAAATATTAGGGTAATCTCAGCCCAAACCCCCTATAACTCCTTTGCCCTAATCTTAGAGGCAAGTTGCACAAAAATAGCAACTGCTGTAAGATCATCCACCCTGGGCAGATTCAGTAAATATTTTATCTTAAAGGCCAGCTCCCAATGCTCCTCTCGCAAGAGCGGCTGGATCCATAGTCCTCTTATGTTCTCATATAAAGGGCATTTGAAAAGAATGTGCTCTATCAATTCAAAATCGCTACTATTACAGATACACCTCCGACAATCATTCGGCAGGGCGTTATACCGGGCATGGATCACGGCGGTTTCAATGAGCTGAAATCGCAGCCTCGTGTAGTTCCTGCGCAATTCCTGTGATCCCAATGCATCAAGATAGGCCTCCGGGCCGAAGATTTCTTTAACCCTGCTATACCAAGGTGCTGCCCTCCATCCTACTAGGGCAACCGTATCCTCCTGCCTACCCACATCCAGCAACTGCTCTGTTAGCAGCCTTTTCTGTTGTACCAAGGGTAAATGCCATATTACCTGTACAGATAATCCGGCCTCCACTAGAAATGCAAAGAAGGAGCTAAGCCATGGGTATGCTTCCCCACTGGTGTTTTCCAGCATCTCCATAAGACAGAGGTGGGGGAACGCCCTATCCCCCTGTTGGAGGATGCATAACCAGTATTTCAATAGTGCCAGCTTCTTCAGATAACCAATTGAAGGAGAGCGCTGGTGGAAATAAGCAAACTTTCAGGCCACGCAGGGCCGTTCCTCCAGCATGTAGCATAGCCATTCAAAAATAGCAGTTGGTCCAGTAAAAGATATCATTTGGACCACTTTGCTTCCCTCTCTGTCACTTCGGACCAACACAGCACCCACACAATCTCTCTGGATTACTTGAATCTATGAAGGCTCCCAACAGACCCCTAACCCTCCTTCACCTGTTAATTTCTTTGATGAGAAGGTGTGTGTGTGTATGTGCTTGTGTGAGAGAGAGACTGCACAGTCAGTATGCCTTATCTGCTTTTGCAACTTCTGGATATGCTGCACCTATCTCCCAAACACACACTCTCCCACACTCTCTCGAGTGAATCTTTCCTTTTGTCCTTCATCTCCTCTGCCCCAAATCTCTCTATTGACCACTTCAGAAAGATAGCTAAGGCTAAGCTGTTTCAGTTGATGAAAGGTTGAGCCGTTGGTGATATTGACTGCAGAGCTCTACTTGGCCCAGAAATTTAGTGTCCAATTTCATGCAGTCGTGGTCTTCTAAGCTTTGGTCCCATGTGTCCAGAGAGGGGCCCTGTCGTGACGTGAAACAGACCAGGGACATGAAAGTGGTGTTTCACCTATAGCCCTAGCTGAAGCTATTGGGGTTGTGACTATTTCTGTCTGGTTAGAAATCAAGCAGTCTCCTCTTGATCTGTTTGGGGCCATTGCCCTTTTAGAGGATTATCTGGTCCATGCTGGATTTGCCATCAGTAAACCAGTGATAGTGATTCTATTTCTTGGTTTGTCTGTGGCCCACTTGTTCCAGAGAATTTCTGCCTACCTTCAGCAAGGAGGAGTGACAAATTCTTAGTCTAATGGTCTTGTCCTTGAGGATGAGTATCAGGGCTTGAAAAATGTACTAGACTCTTCCTGGCTAAAGAACTCCATGTACTAGCTAAGATAGATATGGGGCAGGAACTTGATACTATGTCCTTGAGGAAGTGGTGGGGTGTCTAGGATGCTCCCCTTGAGCCTGACTGGAGAACAGGTTCCATCTTTAGTTACTCGTGTTGGGTACTAAGAATCGAGCAGTGTTCATTTCCTCTTGCTGCTAGAAAGGGAAGTGCCACTTAATGCTTCCTAACTCCAAATGGGATGGGGGCAGTGCTGCTTTCAGCCCCACAAACCCAGTGCTCTGCTAGCCTCTGATCTTTTCTCAAAGTGGGAGGTCTTAGTTCCTTGGTCAGAGTAGCTGATATGTTTTCCCAAAGCAGAATGGGAGTTTTCTGGGACCAACCTCTGCTCCCTGTCATGCCTGAGAGCACAGTTTGGGGTTCAGATCTCTTGCAGCATCTGAGGTGCACCTCACTGCTGGGGGCAAGCCACCAGCACTATCCCATGATGGTCAATCCAGGAAATGTCTGTCTAGAATTTGGCAGGAATAGCTAGAAAGGTACACCCAGTGACTGGTATTTCCCCCCCCATCTCTGTCTAGGAGGATGCAGACCAGAACTTGGAATCCTGGGAGGGATGGCTAGAAACCACCCCTCCTCATAATTCCAGTTGCTGATCTGTCTCCAACCTGACAGGAGCAGACCTTATGTCTCATAGATATGAGCAGGCTCTTTTATAGCTGCCAAAATCTCCTTGGTGGAAAAAGGTTATATAAGATTCTGAGTCCCCTGGATTCGCAGTGTTCGAGAGCCTCGCCTCGGTTTTGCCTAGGTGCAATTTCACTCAGACAAAAATTATTGGGAAAATATATGTAGAACCTATCCTACCTTATGTGTTTAAAGATGGTTAACGTTAGGACTATGCAGATTTATTGTTACTAGAGATTAATTGTGAATTTTATGGGGTTTTTTTGTTGTTTATTTTAATGGTGGTTAATGGCTCATTAACTTCATTTTTTTTTTTGTTATAACCAATGGTTAATACAAATAAAGTTATTTGATTTGATTGATTAAAGTTTTTACGTCATCCACAGAAGCATCTCATTTGTGACATTGGCTGGAAGGGCCCAAGGGTATACCAGTTCTTACATTCTTAAATGGAATTGGGACATGTAATGTATCTTGTGCATCATCTCTAGCATACTCCCTCTCCCCTGGATGGGTGTGTTGGTAAAATTCATAGATCTTGTAAGATTTAATTTTATAAATTGCATTTCATCATCAGTGATAGATTTGCCAAGACAGTAATTGAGTAAGAAGCCAGGCATGACTCAACAAATACATGCAGGAAAATACATTACTTGTATACTGATTACTTTGGACGTCCAACTGAATTACTGGCAGCATGTATGATGAAACAACGTTGCTGTTAGAAAGGTTTACTTAACATCGGTTAGCTACATAACTGAATATGAGACTTCTGCGTGATGCTATGGCTGAAACAACTAATGGATTCCTGGATGTGTAAGCTGGAGACTACTGAGTAGTAGTTATGGGGTACTTTTACCTCTTAATGTGACACCAGTGAGATTATGAAAACCTGTGGATTGGGGAGAAACAAATTTAGCGTACACTTCTCAGTTTTATTCGCCAACAAGCCTGGAATGCACAATTAAGGTGGAAGGAGTACTATGCCCCCTTTCCAAATCTCTTCCTCTGGGGGTACTTCCACATGTTACTCCTGCATATAGCAATGGCATGGAATGGGCATATATGTAAATCCCACAGCCAGGATTTCACGCATACATAGGTTGAGTAGCAGTACCCCTGGTCTGCGTGCAGCGGTATCTACTTCAAACCCAGCAGTGGAGAGTTTGAGTATGGAGCTGGTTTTGCTTCATATAGACTAGACCAGACCAGGAGCAGGCTGCTGCCTAGGAATCGTTTACTTGATGGCAATACCAGCCTGTTGCTTAACAGCTGATCTGTGCCCGTAGATCGCTCCCTGTCCACCATCAGCCCAGGGGAAGGGGGTATTGATGTGGGCAGTGACTGGGTATTGTTGGTAGAGTAGAAGGACACAGATCATCAGTTGCTCAGCAGCAAAAGTGTTTTTAGCTACATGGGAGCCATAAACATGGTGTTCGTTCACAGTTTTTTCAAGGAGTTGCCTTTGTTTTGGCATATAGCCAAACCAGTATTTATGACCATGGCTGTGTAGCCAGTGTAATGTATGGAAGTACCCTAGGTTCTTCTGCAATCTCCTTTCTCTTTTCATGCCAACTCAATTCAAGCTTTAGGAGGTTTACAGAAAAGATCATTATATGAGGAGTAGGTGAAATCAGTGTTGTGGTGCATTTCCAGTACTGCTAGTGTTTAAAACCAGGAAAAGAGGGAAGGAAGCAGAACTATCAACTTTGTGTGTGTGTGTGTGTGTGTGTGCGTGTGTATTCTGCGTGTATATTCTGCGTGTATATTCTGCTCCTGATCCCTTTTGGATTTTTTCTTTTTGCAGAAGCACTGTCTATATAGTCAGTGCCGCTCCTGTAATTCATTGTGCAATGTGAAGGTACAGATGATGTGGGCATATGGTGCATTCAGAACAGCATTTACAGCAGTTGTCTCCCTTCCCCAGTGGTTCTCAAACTTTTTTGTCTGCTCATTTTGAGACTTAAATATAATCCTAGGACCCCAGACAATAACAAAAATGTCAAAAGAATATGAAAGATCATTTGAGATAGTAGTCTCTCTTGAGATTTTGATCCACAGCTTGGTAGCCTCTGCCCTAGCCTGCCCTCATATCTGCTGTGCTGAGCTCTTGTCAGCTGATGTTGGGTGTTTTCAGACGTGACGGGGCGGCTTTTCCCCGTCCCGAAAACAACCCAGAGATTCCCCGCCAGGATCACCCAGGCACAGCAAACAGATGTGCCGGGGATCCTGGCGGGGAATCAGGGAGGAGGCAGGGCCGCGTGGCACAACGTGCGGCCACACGGCCCCGCCCCCTCCACGCTCCCTCGCCGCCTGCCCTCCGGGGAGACGGGCGAGCGGGCGGCGAGGCCAATGCCGCCGCAGCGGCTGGCTGAGTTCACCACGGCCTGGAATCCCGCCGGGGATTCCGGGCGGTGATAGCTGGCCAGACGTTACTTTTTATTGATGCCCGCCTGGAATCACTTTCACCCTGCTTCAGCGGATTCTTGCACCGGGAGCCCGGGAAGCGTGGTTGAAATTGACCCCATGTGGGTATTCAGTGTGGCGAACATCTGGCGGCTGCCGAACAGACGTGCAGGGCACAGTGACCACAGGTGGGCATTCACTGTGGTTCACTGTGATCTCGTCACGTCTGAAAATACCCACTGTCAGATATCCAGTATATTGCTGCTTAGCACACAGGTGTTGTCATTTACATGATTCTTTCGTTGCAATTCTATCAGAAGTGGTTCCTGTCATCTGCAATTAATATAAATTGTTGCCAGAGTTTCATAAATTCAGAGTGGGCAATCTCTGCTTGCTTTGGTATGATAAAGGCCACTAGATCGACAATGTGTCTTCTGCCCAGAAGACTGTTCCTGAAGTCTTTTGGTGTTTGGGGAACTGCTTTTATAAGGCTGAATGTTTTATCAGTGCTTCTAATGTTCACATGCTTTATGCCAGTCCTATTGGGTCAAAAGGTTGTACGCGTACTCCGTGTTATCCTTGTTGAGGTCTCGTGTACTTACTACTTTCTTAAAGAATGTGTCTGCGCGTTCACGCTTCTCCTTTAACACCATAGGGAGTCCCTTTGACTTTGGGAGAATGAAAAAGACTAGACCCAGGGGCATACCTATGTATAGCAGATCAGCTTGTGATATCATGCCCTCCTTCCGTGCCCCCACTAGATAGAGGGATTTCTGTTCCTGGAGCTCTATGCTATGGACCACAACATGCAGCAGTGTAAATGTGTAGAGGTACTCTCTCAAAGACCAATTGTTACAAATGAGCAACTTTTATTTGTTTGTTTTATTTATTTAGATTTTACCTTGCCCTTCCCAGATTTGTATGCTTTGATTTGTATGTTGGTTTAACCATCTTTAGAAACAAACTAATAATTACTTTTGAAGTTCTGTTACGTTAGTGTAGATTCAGGACATATTCTCCACCCTATGGAAAATGCAGGGTACCCTGTCATTAATCAGTGGGTGTTTGCAGAACACACACACACATGCTTCCAGGGTAAAGAACAACCCTTGTTTGAATCAGGAGTGCACTTACCCACCAGGTATTGTTACTGTGAAGTCATGTTGGGTATTCTGGATGATTTTGGTAAATTGAGATAAATAGGGATGCCAGAGTTACCCTGGATCATCTGGAATAATCATAATTAATTTATTGTGGGGTAAAGTTCTTTGGAAGGAGTGTTACCTTAGAATACAGGACCCCTTGTGAGTAAGCACCCTGCTGTCCTTTACTGTGGAGTAAAGTACACTGGAGTAATCTCAGTGTTCATCAAGAACATGACTTCAGTGGGGATAACTGACCGTACTCCATGTCCAATAGTGCTTAGTGAGAGTTTTCCAGCTGTCTGTAACATAACTTTCATGTTCTGTTTCTAGTCGGTCTTTATACTTGCTTCTCGTACACAATGCTGGTACCAGGATACAGCAGTGATGATAGCATTAAAAAAGGTAAGAAAAATAGCAGAAAAATAGCATTAAAACACCTAAGAAAAATAACCCCGATGGCAGGGTTTCCTTTGGATTTCTAGCAGTTACATAAACACTACTTTTAACAAAAAGTATGTGGAGGCACCTACATTTTGAGTTGAACCCTCTTTAGAATCTTTTATACTGTAGGTGCTTTCATGTTTAATATATCTGCAGATAAAGGAAACTGTAATGTGCTTTGGGGAACATGTATTGTGAAAAACCTTTTATCAGCGTTGTCTCGCTTGTTCCTTTATGGCTTATGCCTTTGGCTTCCTGGTGAAGTTCCTAGGATTTAAACAGTGCCATAGTGGCACTACAGTGTTAGCCATTGCTTCAAAATGTCCAGGCCTCCTAGTTTGAGTCCTGGATCCTAACTGGTACAGTAGGACCTCATTGTCGCAGCACCATAAACCCCCACGTACCTGCCTACCCAGAATTCAATGCAAACTCCATACTTTTTGGATCTCACTTGAACAAGCTTCTAGAAAGGGTTTCTTTTACATAACTGTCAAGTAGCTTGATAATGTGACAGTCGTGAAAGCATAACAAAGGAATTTTGCAGTCAGTGTAAACTAGAAAATCGCTGTGAATGGTTCTATAAATCTGCAGTTTTGATTCTGTTCACAGACTTGTGATGTCACTTGGGTGGAGAACAGTAGTGTGTTCTCTAAGACCCCAATCCAAACTCTACATGTTCACAGCGCACTTGATGTGTGCATGTCACACACCCATTGCACACCATGTGAGCATCGTACACATGTGGTCTGTACTCAGCACACGTGTGCTTGTCCATGGTGCACATGACACGCACACAAGCTGTTAACACAAGACCCTCTGCCACGTGAGATTATTGGGGGGTTGGTTCCCCAATATCTGCTCTATCTTTAATTTTAGGGGAATTAGCCAATTAGTCAAAATAGGGGTCCCCTCGTGTTCAAGGGATCAAGCTGAGGACAGTATGCGCTACAGGCAGTTTATGTACTTTCCCCAAATAGAAAGAGAGAGAGAGAGACAGTTGTCAATAACAACAAGTTTATTGATATATATACATAACACAGAGAAACACAGCCCCGGTCTGGCTGGTGGGATTTAACAAGGGGAAAACACAAGCAGCTTGCGGGGATTGTTGGAGAAAGGTGTGTGTGTGTGTGTGTGTGTTCCGGTGTTGGCTCAGCGAGGGGGAGTGAGAGAACGGGAAAGAGAGAGAGACAGGGCTTCCCCAGTTGACTGGGAAAGTCTGGACCCAGGGTGTAGCTAGGTTGGAGTGGGCCCAGGGACAAGAAATGGACTCCTCTGCCCCCCCTTCCTCTCCCCAGCGTCCTTACTGCAGGAAACTGTCCCCAATTATATTGGCAGGGATGCAGTTTTCAGAAAACAGAAGAACTCCGTAGCACAAACAACTCCAGACAAGAGCCGGCCCCACAACACAAACACCTCCTAGCTCTGCAGAGCCCATGGAACAGCCCCACACAGCGCCACTGGATGCC
>QEPC01001485.1:286301-356099 GCA_003113815.1 Sphenodon punctatus
ATAATGCCCTGCCCTCCAACTCCTCCTGTTCCCTCCCTGTATTGGCAGGAGGGGAAACTGGGAGAGGGGGCACTTTGGCATGTTGGGAGTGGTTTAAGCAAGGGGGTGGATGGATCTGTGAGACAAGTGGCAAGGGAGTGCTCTGTGTGGGAAGCTAAGGGGTAAAAAGTGCTGGGACTAAAAAGGGCCCAAGGCATGTGTGTAGATATGATGGACATTTATGCAAAATATGCAAATTTGTGGTTTTGCATAAATGGGCGAGGCCTAATTATGCAAATTAGGCCCAGCACCAAGACTTCGCACATGGCCCCACAAACCCAAGGGCCGGCCCTGGTGCTGGATAGTGATTTGAAACAATCTACTAAAAGATCGTATGATTCCAAATGGAGGAGATTCTCCTATTGGTTATCTGGAAGATCCATCTCCGTAGATCAGGTAACCATGCCACTAGTCCTTCAATACTTGTTGGACCTGGCTGAGAAGGGCCTTGCTCACTCTTCTATAAGAGTGCATCTCTCAGCAATAGCCCAGCATGTTGCCCTCCCAAATTCCCAATCCCTTTTTGGTCACCCTCTGGTAAAAACGTTTCTTAAGGGACTAATTAATTTGTTTCCCCCTCACAAACACCCAATTTTTCAGTGAGATCTGAACCTTGTTCTAGATCAACTGAAAACACCCTTTTGAACCTGCAGAACAATCTGACCTGTTCCACTGGTCTCTGAAGTGAAGACTGCCTTTTTGGTTGCCATCACGTCCCTTAGGTGGGTGAGTGAACTCACCGCTATATCTATCAAGATGTCTTACTTCTCAATCTTCCCAGACAGGATAGAGATCTCTCTCCATCCATTGTTTATCCTTAAAATGGTGTCCAGATTTCATATGGCACAATAAATTGTCCTCCCAGTATTCCTCCCTCCACCTCATGAGTCAGAAATCTTAGCCAGATTTCACACTTCAGATGTTGAGAGCGGTCCTGCTCTATTTAGACAAGACCCAGCACTGCAGACGGACTGACAGTTTGTTCCTCTCCCCTTCCCTTCCCAAGTTAGGGCAAAATGTTTAATCCCAAACTATCTCAAAATGGTTAGTGGATTTGATCTCCTTTGCCTATGAGCAGGTAGTAAGCCCACCTCCGCCTTATTTAAAGGCTCATTCTCTCAGAGGTCTGGGTGCTTCTACAGCAGCATTTTGCAACATCTCCCCTTTTGAGATCTGCAGGGCTGCAACCTGGAGTTCTGCACATACATTCACTAAGCATTATGCTTTACATCTCCATTCTGAATCTGACACCTCTCTGGGAGTATCTATATTGAATTCTGTAATTAAGACTTAATCTATTTTACTTACAACGGTTTTGTCGTTTAAAAAAAAAGAGGAACTTTAAAACTAAGTTGACAGAATAAACTTACACACTTTTTGCTTGCAGAGGTATGTTTTTATTCTATAAGAAAATTCCCCCACTGCCTTGATCTAGGCTTGGTACTCTCCCATTTGTGAGAACGTGAGGAGCCACTCGAAAAAGAACAGAAGGTTGCTACCTTGTAAACAAGGTTCTTCGAGATGGCTGTGAACGTTCTCACAAATACCCACCCTTCCGATCCCGCAAGGAATTTTCTTCCTGCACGCTCAGGGTTGGAAAGAACTGTTGGGTTTAGGCGGGAAGGTACCTTATATACTGTGGGGGGCTCAAGACCGTCACATGGTTTTTTCAAACTAGTGAGCTTGGTCTCTGCCGGTAAGAGAAGGGGACGCAGGTGCAAACTCATTTGTGAGAATGTTCGGAGCCATCTCGAAGAACCTTGTTTACAAGGCAGCAACCTGCCATTCCGAATCCTGACTCGCTGGGCTGGGGCATGCGGGGCTGGCAGCAAGTGGTGAGGCTGCCGGGGTGTGTGTGTGTGTGTGTGTGGGAGGAGGGGGAGGGACTTTCTCCTCCCTCCCTCCACTGCGAGGCTGCAGCTGAGCTCAGCTGATTCTGCTAGGGCTAGCAGCTCCGAAAGCGAGGGTGGGGCCAGCCTGGATTTTGAATTCAGGCGAGCGCCGGCGGAGCAACAGACCAGGCTCCAGGAGTGGGGCTCCGGCTCTCGCGGGGCCATGTGCGACCTGGGGCCGGCCCTGATTGAAGGAGCAGTTTGAGAGAGAGGAGAACCAGCCAAGAACAGAGTCCCAGAAACCGAGGAAGTGTCACGAATCCAGGAGGCAGACATGGTCAACAGTGTCAAAGGTGGTAGAGAGGTTGAGAGGGATATGAATGGAGTAGAAGTCTTCGACTTAGCTAAGAGAAGGTCAGTTGGTGATTTTAGCGGAGGCAGTCTCAATAGAGTGGAGGGCAGACGTTTGATTGAAGGGGGTCAAGGGAGGAATTTGAAGTAAGGAAATTGAGACAACACATGTATACAGCCTGCTCCAGGAGCTTGGAAGTGAAGGGTAGGAGCGAAATAGGGTGATGGTTGGAAGGGTCAGAGGGTTCAAGAGTGGCCTCCTTAAGGATAGGGGAAACAGTGACTTGTTTGAAGGCCAATGGAAATGATCCAGTAGAGAGGGAGAGGTTGATGATGTGCAGCAGAGAAGGCACAGCAGTGGGGGCAATCGCTGTTAGGAGGTGTCAGACCCCTGTATAGGGGTCTCCGACATAGGAGTGGGGGCTATGGGCAGGTTGGAGGGGCCCGGCTCCCCCGTGGGGGCGGTGCAGTGCGGGACGACCTGCAGGGTTTACCCCGTCCCCGCAATCCACAGCGCCACTGCAGGCGCAGTCTCCCCGGAGGCAGGACGCAGTGGGGAAGGTTCCTGAGAGCTGGGGAACCCCACTGCGTCAAGCATTGGACTCTGGATTCGTGGCAGCAGACGTGCTGCTGTCACTGGCGGTGGCCACACCCCCAGCCTCACTGCAGTGGCGCTCAGAGCGCTTGCACCAGTTACAAGCTGCAGGGGATAAAAGCAGCTCTGCTTTCTTGTCTTTTCTGGTGATCAGTGCACTTGTGCCTGTGAGACTGGCCCCTTTTGCCTGAGAGAACTGAGAGATCGAGAATTGTGTGGAAGAGAAGCTGTGGTGTGAATCTAGTGAACATGTGTTGGGTGAGTAACGTGTGATTGTTGTTGTACAACTGTGGAAACCCTGATCCTTGTTCCTGATCTCCACCTCCCTCCCTGAGTGTGCGCCCTATCCTTCTCCTGGACCCTGGAGACTGACACCCCTTGTTCCCTTGCATCCTTTACACGTCCTCACTCCCCTTCCGTACCCCTGTGTATGTGTTTGTGCGTGCTGGGGCAACCAGAAGGCTTGCGCTCCTCCCCAATACCTGGTGGTGATCTGGGCTGTGGGTTTATAACCGTAGAAGCAAACTACGATCCTGAGGGTTTGTTTATAGGTAAGACCTTATTGCCCAGTGTGCGAGGCAGAGTTTAGGGGTATTTCCCTTCTGTCCTTCCTGCCTCCCCTTCCCCCCCCAAACTTCACAGTATCACCAGCTTAAACGAGACCCTTATCTGTCAATTTTTGTTCATGTCCATTGATCCTCCCTATGGAGCAAATGATGGCAGAGGTTAAGGACTTGGCTCAAGCAGTCCAGTCCTTGGCAATGGAGGCGAAGGATCTTAAAGATCAACAGAGTAGGGCAGTGATTCCTCCACCACCGCCACCACCTCTTCCTTCCTCTCCCCCAGTGGTTCCCACTGCAGCAGCTTGTGGACCCCAAGAACCTAAGGGACCCCTGATTACCAAATTTAATGGGGATCAACATCAGTTTAAAAGTTTCTTGGCCCTTTGTGAGTTAACCTTTAAAATACAAGTGACTACTTATATTACTGATGACTTGAAGGTGGTCTTTATCATTGGGTTATTGGATGGGGTGGCTTTAGCCTGGGCCACACCCCTCCTTACTAGTAAGAGCCCCCTGTTGCAGGATTATGCAGGGTTTATTTGAGAGTTTACGTTCCTTTTTGAGTACCCTCACCAGGTAAAAGATGCAAAAAACGCCATAGTAGGTCTCAAACAAGGGAAGGGTCCCTTGTTGGAGTACGTTACAAAATTCCAACAATTGGCAGTCGAACTCAACTGGCCCGATAAAGTGTTGAGAGTCATGTTCAGGCAGGGTTTAAATGAGGAATTAAAAGATCAGCTCTCCTTCACTGCCTTACCAGCCACCTGGGGGGAGCTCGTGATATTAGCTTTACAGGTCGACGAACGGCTAAGTGAACGAAGAAGAGAATGGCGGCAAGAAGCATTTCATCTACCAATGGCCAAGACACCACCACATTTTTTATGCAAAGCAGAACCTGCTAAGACGGACAATGTGGAACCGATGCTGCTGGGAGCATCCAGGGGGCCGTTATCAGCTACGGAGCGAGAACATCAGAGAATGGCCCGCTTATGCTTTTACTGCGGTGAACCCTCGCACTTCGCTCGCGGTTGCCCATCACTGCCGTCACAAAAACGTGAGTTGGGAAAAGCCAAGCCCCGGGAGATGTAGGGGGACTCCCGGTTAGGCATAAACAACCCCTGGGGGCAGGATATCAAGCCGTGTCCACAACGCCGATGACCGCCCAAAATGTGCAAATACCTGTCATGTTGGGAATAGATCCCACACAAAGTCACATTGTGTGGGCATTGATGCGATTCTGGGGCTTCAGGGAACTTTATGGATAGGGGGTTCCTCCAGAAATATGCCGTTCCTAGCACTTGCTGGTCCCCCTCGGAACAGGTACATTCCACTGACGGCTCCCCTTTGATTTCTGAACCTGTCACCCTTCAGAATCAAGAGATACAGGTATCCGTTGGGCGACATATGGAGCAGATGCAATTTGATATCGTTTCCACTCCATGTTTGTTGTTGTGCTAGGGATGCCGTGGCTGTACCGCCACAACCCCGCCATAAATTGGACTAACAGGATAGTGTCATTCCCCTTGGAATTTTGTACCACCCACTGTAACGCCTCGAATCCTCAACAACTAATGACCACTATGGGGATAGACCATGCCTGTGCTATTCCCTCCGCGTATATGGATTATGCAGACGTTTTCTATAAGAAGGAGGCTGCAATCTTACCACCCCATAGGCCATATGATTGCCCCATAGATTTGCTCCCTGGGACAGAACCACCATATGGACACATATATGCCCTTTCAGGGCCGGAACTAAACACCTTAAAGGAGTATATTGATGAGAACTTACATAGAGGGTTTAGTCACCCTTTGTCATCCCCCGCAGGCACGCCTTTGTTTTTTGTTCCTAAAAAAGATGGGGGTCTACGCCCATGCATAGATTACAGGGGTCTTAACGCCATCACTATAAAAAATAACATAAGAACATAAGTGCCATACTGGGTCAGACCAATGGTCCATCGAGCCCAGCATCCTGCCTCTGACAGTGGCCAGTCACGGGGGCCTGGGAGAAGCACCCAACAGGTCACCATGCTATCCATTCCCTGTGGGTCATCCCCAGGCTTCCGGCGGTAAAGGGTTTTGTTCCCCAATCCTATCTGGCTAATAGCTGCTAATGGAACTAACTTCCAGAAACTTGTCCAAACCTCTCTTAAACTCAGCTATACTGCTGGCCTTGACCACCTCCCCTGGCAGTAAATTCCACAACCTGATTGTATGCTGAGTGAAAAAATGATTTAGTTTCTGTTTTTACTCTGCCACCTGTAAGTTTCATGGAGTGTCCCCTCATTTTAGTACTAGTTGAGAGGGTAAATAACCATTCCCTGTTTAAAAGTTCCACACCACTCATGATTTTATAGACCTCTATCATATCTTCTCTCAGCCGTCTCTTTTCCAAGCTGAAGAGCCCCAGCCTATCGAGCCTCCCCTGATACGGGTGCTGTTCCATACCCTGGATCATTTTTGTTGCCCTTCTCCCTGGACTGACTTCAGGGAGCTAAGATTTTTACTAAGTTATATCTGCGAGGAGCATACAATTTGTTACGAGTGCGCCAAGGTGACGAGTGGAAAACAGCTTTCCAAATGAGATACGGGCATTTTGAGTATCTTGTAATGCCATTTGGCCTAACAAATGCGCCGGCTACCTTCCAACATTTAATTAATGATGTCTTTCGAGACATCCTGGGCTTGTATGTAATCGCCTACTTAGACAACATCCTTGTTTTTTCTGCAACCGAGACTGACCACGTACAACATGTACAAACCATGTTACAAAGATTACAGCACAATCGCCTTTTTTTGTAAAATTGAAAAATGTGCCTTTCATGTGACCACAATAGAGTTCCTGGCTTTTGTCATCTCTCCATGTGGGGTGGAGATGGACAAACGGAAAATAGACGCTATACTAACCTGGGTCCCCCCAACATCCGTAAAGGCGTTACAGCGATTGTTAGGCACCACCAATTATTATCGTCAGTATATTCCAAACTACGCAAGACTCACGGAACCCCTGACCGCATTGCTACGAAAAGGAACGCCCTATGACTGGAGAGAGAAACAGCGATCATTGTTTGAAACATTGAAGGTAACCTTCACCCGTGTGCCCATATTATAGTACCCAGATTTCGTGAAACCCTTCACCATTGAAACAGACGCCTCCAGCATCGCCATAGGAGCAGTATTACTGCAAACAGGAACTGAGAGAAATCGACTTATGCCTTGTGCATTCTACTCGTCAACTATCCAGAGCAGAGAAAAACTACACCATCTTGGACAGAGAACTGTTGGCCATTAAGGCCTCTTTTGTGGCATGGAGGCATTACCTTGAAGGAGCGAAATATCCAGTGACCGTTATCGCTGATCATAAAAATCTTACATATCTGCAATCCTCCCGTATCGCCAATGCGAGACATGGATGTTGAACCTTATTCTTTGCCTGCTCAATTTCCACATCAGGTACCAACTGGGGCAACAAAACATACTTGCCGATGCCCTTTCTTGATGTACAGAAATAGGGGATCCACTTGATAACTAAGGCGAGCTGTTACTGAAACAGAAGGCCTTTGCAGCCACGCTTCCATCCTCATCTCAAATAATAAAAGATTCAAGAAAAGACCCTATTATATTGCAGAACCCCTGCTATAAACAACAACAAGGTATCTATTATCATCAAGGTAAGATATTAGTACCCACCAAAGCAAGACAACGTGTGCTTTGGGGTCATCATAATGCCCCCTTGGCTGGACACCCAGGGCAAAAACATTGGAGCTATTACAGCGGCATTTTTGGTGGCCCTCGATCAAGACATGTAAAAAACTACGTAGAAGCATGCTCCATATGTGCCCGTACCAAGATCTCACGACAAAACCCCCAAGGGTTGATACACTTGGCTGCACTTCCCCAAGGACCCTGGCAAATAATTGGCATGGGCTTCATCGTGGAACTTCCTGTCTCACAGCATTGTAACACTATTCTAGTAATTGTGGATCATTTCACGAA
This sequence comes from Sphenodon punctatus, assembly GCA_003113815.1. Lineage (NCBI taxonomy): Eukaryota > Metazoa > Chordata > Lepidosauria > Sphenodontia > Sphenodontidae > Sphenodon > Sphenodon punctatus. Next base: position 293,680 of record QEPC01001485.1, read on the forward strand.
ACTTGCGCACTTTGTTGCATGTCAAGGCCTGCCAACAGTGGCACAGACCGCACAGTTCTTACAACACATAATTAAACTACACGGAGTACCTCTAGAAATTGTATCGGACAAAGGCTCACAGTTCACGTCTCGTCTCTGGAAGGCACTTCTGTCCTGCTTGCAAGTAAAAATATGCTTAATTACGGCCTACCATCCCCAGACCAATGGACAAGTAGAACGAACAAATCAAGCCTTAGAACAATATCTTCGCTTTTATGTGGGCTACTTACAAGACGACTGGTATGAACTATTGCCCATTGCTGAATTTGTCTATAATAATACGTTGAACGCCTCTATCGGATCATCTCCCTTTTATGGAACCTACGGCTATCACCCCTGTGTGTGTCTCCCGGACCTTGCCCCCCTTTCCATTCCTGCAGCGGGTGCATTGGTCTCCCGTATCCATAAAGCACAAACCTTCGCCAAATCCATACTCATCCAAGCCAGCCAACATTACAAACGATATGCGGACCGTCATCGACAGCCAGCACCAGAATATCAGTCTGGAGATTGGGTTTGGATTGATCAACGGCACTATCCTTCTGCAAGACTCTCTGCGAAGTTGGACTATCGCTACATGGAACCTTTTCCCATTTTGCAAAAAATCAGTGATGTTGCTTACACCGTCCAGTTACTACATCCATCCAGCGCTACCCCCCATCCAAGGTGCTGTACAGGATCATCCTCCTGTACCCACCGAAACCAAGTACGAGGTACAGGATATCCTGGACTCCTGCCACTGTTGGGTGTGTGTGTGTGTCTGTATTATCTCATGAATTGGAAGGGATACGGCCCCTCCGAGAGGTCCTGGGAAAAGGCCGTTGACGTCCATGCAACCCCTTTTAGTTCAACTCTTCCATGCGCGTTATCCCACGAAACCCCGTCCTGTTGCATTTCGACGCCCTTGGAAGAGGGTGCTGTCAGACCCCTGTATAGGGGTCTCCCACATAGGAGTGGGGGCTATGGGCGGGTTGGAGGGGCCCGGCTCCCCTATGGGCGTGGTGCAGCGCGGGATGGGGACTGACCTGCAGGGGATCATTATCTCCTACAGGCTTGCCTCCCGGCACACCACCTCCAAAAGGGGATGGAACCAGTTAGGTTGGTCCTTGGAGGCGGATGGAACCACAGAGGTTCCAGGAGGCCCTGGGGGAGTTATCCCTAGATCCTGATGGCCACACTGTCGATGAGCTGGTCCAGTTTTGGAACACCTTGATGGAGGCGGCTATCGACAGGGTGGCTCCGAAACGTCCCCTGCCTCTGCTTCATCATTGCAGGGCCCCGTGGCTTACCATGGGGCTGCGGGGTATGAAGCAGGTAGGTAGGAGACTAGAGCGATGCTGGCGTCGGACTCGCTCTGAATCTGACCGTCTTCTCCATAGGGCCCATTTGAGGTCCTATGTTGAGGCTGAGAGGACAGCAAAGAAGGAATTCTTTGCTGCCCTCATAACGTCTGCGAAGTCACGCCCGGCGGAGCTATTTCGGGTGGTTCGGGGGCTGGTTAGTCTGGCCTGCCTCCACCTGGATGGGGACTTGTCTCAGGCCTGTTGCGAGCAATTTGTCACCTACTTCGCAGACAAGATTGCTCATATCTAGAGCGACTTCGACACCGGATTGAAGGCAGTAAGTGAGGAGCGTGAGGTTGTGGATGCCCCGTCTGATTCATTTTCTTGGGTTGAGTTTCAGGAAGTGACGCCAGCCGATGTGGCGGATGTCCTGGGGTCTGTTAGGGCCACCAGTTGTCAACTCGATCCGTGCTCGTCCTGGTTGGTGAAAGCCTCCAGGGAGATGCTAGGGACGGTGCTGGTGGGGGTTATCAATGCATCCCTTCGGCAGGGTAGATTGGTGCCCAGGCTTAAGCAGGCTGTGGTGCGTCCCCTGCTGAAGAAGCCATCTTTAGACATGGATGCGCTCACCAGCTACTGCCCTGTCTCTAACCTTCCCTTTTTAGGGAAGGTTATTGAACGGGCAGTGGCACTGCAGCTCCAGCGACATCTTGATAGCATCGGTTTCCTTGATCCTTTTCAATCTGGGTTCCGCCCTGGCTATGGTATTGAGATGGTGTTGGGGGCTTTGGCCAACGATCTCCGCCGGGAGATGGATGCAGGACAGTCGACACTTCTGGTTCTGCTAGATCTCTCGGCTGCTTTTGATACCGTAGACCATGGGCTGCTGTTGAGATGACTGCGAGATCTGGGGGGTCTGGACGGGACTGTTCTTGGATGGTTCCGCTCATTCCTCTCAGATAGAAGCCAGCGGGGTGGTGCTGGGAGCTGAAACATCATGCCCCCAGGCCTTGACCTGTGGTGTTCCGCAGGGTTCCATTCTGTCTCCACTGTTGTTTAATGTGTATATGCAGCCCCTGGGGGAGATCGTGACTCGTGAGACGGTTCGGGGTGTGTTGTCACCAATATGCTGACGACACACAGCTGTACCTTTCTTTTTCAACGGACCCAGGTCCTGCCGTCTTGATACTTTCCCAGTGTTTGGCTGCCGTGACGGATTGGATGAGGCAGAGCAGACTGAAGCTGAACCCAGATAAGATGGAGGTGATGGTAGTGGGGAGGGCGAAGGAGGTGTCGGCTCCTCCTATTTGGGGGGGGGGTCTGCCCTCCAGTTGCCCAGCAGGTTCGGAGCCTGGGGGTGATTTTGGATGTGGACCTCCGCCTGGATCGGCAGGTGAAGGCGGTGGCTAAAGCCACCTTCCGCCAGCTGTCTCTGGTGCGGAGGCTGCGCCCATACATCTCCAGACCCGACCTGGCCACTCTCATCCATGCCTTCATTACCTCGAGGCTTGACTACTGAAACACGCCCTACGTGGGGCTTCCCTTGATATTGGTAATATTGGTTGAAAAGTTTTTGCAAAGATTATGCTGGGTGTGTGTTGCTGCACCAGCATTGCCACTCCAGGTGGCTATTAAACTGCATAGACATTTCTGTCACATGCACATGAGTAAACATGCCAAATCCTCTAAAAACGTTACAGATGTTAGCACCATGGAAGGATGGAATTTATTAATTGAGGTGGGGGAAATCATTGAATGTTAAGAAATGGGCAGGTGGGGGGAACTGTAAGGCAGTGAAAGTCACTGTGTTCAGAATGTAGGTAGGAGCAGAGCTTCCCATTGGTTAAATTCCAATATAAGTTTTCTTTGGTTTTAATAAACAGTTAAGGCATCCTCACATTTACACAAACTTCAACAGAAGAGTAAATTCAGTATTGAGGCATCTCTGTTCCCCCCCCCCCATTCTTTTCCCCCCAACCCCCCTACTACTGTCTTTTTCTTATCCTTCAAAATTTTAAAATCTGTATAACCATTCCTTTTAACTCTACATTAGAATCACTTTCACCTGCCACTTTTAACCAATCATACATTGTAATTTCATAATCAAAAAAACTCTGGTTTACGATGAGAGTTAAGGCTCTTGCAAATTCAGTAATGCAATAAAAAGATTTTTTTCTCCCTAACTTACATGCCATGTAAGCAGTAAAGATATTGTACTGTCTCACATATTGTGCTCTCTTACAGCTTAGGACTTTGCCTTCGTCTTTCAGCCCCAGTACTCTTCCTCTGCAGGTTGGGGATAACACTGAAGCTGGGGACAGGAAGTGAGCTGGCCCCTCGCCCTCTCCTTTCCCTCTATCCTTTCATTTGGCTTGGGGAGAATGGGACAGCAGAGCACACTGACTTCACTGAAGCTGCATACAGTGATATACAAATGTTTCATAAAAACGTTTAGTGGGTACATATTGTAATTAATAAAATGGAATGGTAATTGGAAGGAATGGAGCCAACAGCAATGCCAATTTCTAAAGAAATGCTATTGTCATTGCAACATTGTGACCATCAAAGAATACAACACAGCTGCATTTTTGGGAGTACAGAGGGAGACAAGAGAGTGTGAAATAAAGAGGAAGACACCAGATGAACTAAGTGAAATAGTGGGAATGAGAGGAAAAAATACAGTGTGCAGGAGGAAGTGAGTGAGTGGAATGACAAGAGGAATTAGAAATATTTACAAAGTTCTGAGTGAAATAAATCATTCAGAAGACAGATGGGATATCTGTGGGATCACTTGTATCATTTGACTTTCTTGATCCCTCGCAGTTGGGCTATCGTCTGGGTTATGGCACGGCGACTATGCTTGTGGCCTTGGCCGACGACCTCTCCCATGAGTTGGACCGGGGTCGTTCGACCCTGCTGATCCTGTTAGATCTCTTGGCTGCATTTGATACTGTTGATCATGAGTTGTTGGTGACTTGGCTGCAGGACCGGACAGGGATTGGTGGGACTGTTCTTGAATGGTTCTGCTCTTTCCTGGCTGGGAGAACCCAGCGTGTGATGCTGTGGGAATTCTCATCTTCCCCCTGGGGCCTCACGTGTAGAGTACCACAGGGTTCCATCTTATCCCCTCTCTTGTTCAATGTTTATATGCAGTCTCTGGGAGAGGTTGTTAGGGAGTATAGAGTGAGATGCCATCAATATGCTGATGACACCCAGCTATATCTCTCATTTTCTTCCGACTCAGGCCCGGCAGTCTCGGTGCTTACCCAGTGTTCGGCCACTGTGGGAGATTGGATGAGGGTGAGCCGCCTGAGGCGTAATCCTGACAAGACGGAGATGATGGTTGTGGGGAGGGCCGAGGGAGTGGTGGCCCCCATCATTGATGGGGTCAACCCTCCCCTGGTTTCTCAGGTATGGAGACTGGGGGTGCTCCTGGACCCACAGCTCCGCCTGGGTGCCCAGGTGGCAGCTTTGGCGAAGAGAGCATTTCGCCAGTTACATCTGGTGCGTTGGCTTAGGCCGTATGTCTAGGACTCTGATCTGGTCACATTAATCCATGCTTTTATTACCTCGAGACTGGATTACTAGAACGTGCTCTACGTGGGGCTACCCTTGGTGTTGGTTTGGAAGCTGCAGCTGGTGCAGAATGCAGTGGCCCGTCTCTTGATGGGGACGGGCCAATGCGAGCATATCACACTGGTGCTTCACTCTCTGCACTGGCTGCTGGTAGGCTTCCGGGCCCAATTCAAGGTGTTGGTGTTGACCTTTAAAGCACTAAACGGCTTGGGCTCACCTATCTGCAGGACTGCCTCGCCCTCCGGGTCCTGGAGTGGCCCTTGCGGTCGGCTGAGGGCGCCCTCCTTGAGGTCCCCCAGGTTTCCCGAGTGTCCACTATGAGGAGGGCGTTCTCCGTGGCTGCGTCGCAGCTGTGGAACTCCCTCCCGTCAGGGATCCGTTTGGCTGCCGGCCTCCCCCTTTTTTCAGCAGACAATGTAAAACCTGGCTATTGTGCCAGGCCTTTTCCGAGGGAGATGGGTGGGGTAGGGTGGGGGGGGATGGGGTTTTATATTGTTTTTAATTGAATCATTATTGTTTATTTTAATGTTTTAAAATGTTTTTAATATGCTGTGAGCCGCCCTGAGATGCCTGAGGCGGTGGGGGTGGGGGGGTGGCATACATGTTTTAATATATATAAATAAATAAATAAATAAAATAAAATATAGCCTCCCTTCCTGTTGTTCCATTTTCTGTCCTGTTTGTTTTTTTGTCATTCCACACAGACAACTTTACTCTTGTTCCATATGAGACATACAGATAGACATATTTCCCAGGACTTTGGAGTTCTTTGTGAGGGGATGGTAGAGTGCTGGAAGGGGCAACTTAGACCCAGACCTCCTGGGTTGTCTGTTACAAGGTTGAGAGCAGGGAAGAACAGATCAAACTGGGAACCAGGACTGTTGGGTTACCTGTGAAGGGAGTGCAGCCTACCAGGTTAGAGTGGGGTGGAGGGACTAGAAGCCAGGAGTCCTGACTTCTCTGTTAAAGGGTGGGGACCTAGTAGGTTAGATGGGGAGGGGTTGTGGGAGCCACAACTTCTAAGTTCTCTGGGAGGGCAGTGGGGGACTGCTTGTTAAAAGAGAGGGAAAGGATAGAGGGAAAGGAGGGGATGAGGGGCCAGCTCACATCCTCCTGGCCCCAGCTTCAGTGTTGCCCCCAACCTGCGGAGGAAGAGGATTGGGGCTGAAAGACGAAGGCAAAGTGTGGGTGCATGGAACCTAAGTTGTAAGGGAACCCAATATGTGAGACTGTGCATCTTTATTGCTGAGCCTTAACTTGCAATTTCCATGCTTTTTATTGCGTGATTGAATTTGCAAGAGCCTTAACTCCAATTGTAAACCCGAGGTTTTTTTGATTTATGGAATTTCATGGCTTTTTGTAAAGGATATTACCTCCGCCCTGCTCCCTTCTCCCCCCTCCCACCCAGTCCCGATCTCCCTTCTTAAACCCCCCTTCTAAACTTTCCCCTGAACATCCATACGACTTGGATGGATAACAGAAACTCAGCCCCTGCTCCTGTCGTCACCCCATGACATAACTCGCGTACACCATGACTTTTATAGGCTAACATTCAATTTTCTAAACATCACAACATAAAATCTGTCCCAATCTGCACCCCTCCGTTCCCTTCTTACTCTTGCTTCCACCCAGTCCTGATCTGCTACTCTCTTCTTCCCCTCCCCCCAACTTGTCCGGATCTCCCCCCCCCTTCCAATCAGTCCCAATCTCCCTTTCTACCCCCTCCCACCCAACACCCCCATGCTCCCTCTTAAACCCCCTTTTTAAACTTTCCCCTGCACACCCATAAACGTACATATGACATGGATGGATGGATGACAGAAACTCAGCCCTTGCTCCTGTTGTCACCCCATGACATAACCTGCGTACACCATGGCTTCCATAGGCTAACATTCAATTTTCTAAATGTCACAACTTAAAAACTACTAACTGCATGTATAAAACAAACAAACAAAAGGTACATCCTGCCAGCCTCCTTCAATCTTCTAAAAGGCTTCCACCGCCTCCCAACCAACACTTAACCCATCTACCCTGATCAGTTCGAGACAGTCGGACTGGCCGAAAAAACACACTTCAAAGTGCAGTTTTCAGACTGTGATAACTCAGCTGTTCTCCAACGATTCTGCTGAAATTTTCACAGCATGAACCACTTTACCCCAGTGGTTCATCCACTGCAAATTTCATGATCCTAACTTTAATCATATAAATTTTAGAACAAATAGAATGTTGGGGCTTTATAATTGAGTATGCTGTTGCTTACTTAACTATACAGTAGCTGCCACTGCTGTATAATATAATTAGCTCATTTTCACTTTGCATACATTTATTTTGTATGTAATGTCTTTAACAACTTCACTGAAATTACTGTATTAAAAATTTACTAAAAAATTTAAAGAATCATTCACAGCTTTGCAAAAAACTTTGCAAAACACTCCTGCCTTAACTTCTGTGCCATGTAAGCAGTAAAGACGTCGTACTGTTTTGCATGTGTTTGCTTTCAACTTAACATCGGTGCCATTTAAACAGTAAAGACATTGTACAGTCTCGCATATTGTGCTCGCTTACAACTTCGGCTCCATACACTCACACTTTGGTCCTTTTCACATGAGATGCCCCCGTGCTCATGTGTGCGACTTGGTGGGCATGGGCGTGGAGTCCGTGTGACAGCCGGTGCGGGTGCGTGGGGGTGCATGCATGCTCCACCCATCTCCACCGATCCCCCATGCATGGAGGCATTGGACAAAACGTTGATGCCTCCGTGCGTGGAAATCAGTGGAGGGGTGTGTAGATGGGTGTGTGTCTGTGTAACAGGCCACCCACAGACCTCAGTGCACACCCATTCTCTCCCCCCCCCCCCCCCCGTGCACCACGGCTCCCCCAGGCCTGTGTGAAAAGGGCATTAACCTTGGTCTTTCAGCTTCAATTTTCTTCTTCTGCAAGTTGGGGGCAGATAAGAGGGGGTGAGATATATGGGGTAAAGAAGGTTGATGGATGTGGAATATGTGCACACAGACGAGAGAGTGTGTGTGTGTATGCGGGGGGGGGGGAGCAATCCTGTTCCTCTACAGGTTGGGTACAACACTGAAATTGAGCACAGTGCTGTAACATTTTTTACTAAGAATTTCAAGTTAGGTACATTAAAGAGCCCCACTAGGGGCTCCTTAGTTAAAGGCAGGGCCAAGTACCATTGTAAATGCTGAATCTTAAAATGATTTTATGAATAAAAGGTTTGAGCTTTCTTTTTGAAAATTTCACTGTGTGTTCTTTTAGGGGTGTGGCAAAATGCTGAGCATATTAAAGAGATGTTGAGTTGGGTATATTAAAGGGAAAGTGTCCTAGAGGGAAGGCAAGAGGGGATGATCTGTGCCATGCCTTGAAGATATCGGAAGCTCTGTCGCTTGTGTTATAACTAAAACTTTTCTTTATTATTATCTACTTAACATTGTAGAATTGGTTATCTTCAGTTGATCTGCTTGAAGTAAATAAATGAAACATTATTTTCTATTTAAATAAGAAAGGATATGATGTGTTTCCCTGCAAAAAAAACCCCACCCATGCCTAAGCTACCTCAGTAACCGTGTAACATACAACAGGCGCCTCTGGTTCATACACTGACTTGAAACAAGATAGCAAAGGGGTAAAGGATTCAAGATCTATTGTGGATAACAGTATCCGATGTTGCGAGTTAAGAGGACTGCCTTACAATAGTGGCAGTAAACCCACAGAACCTGCAGACAGCAGCCAGTGAGCTAAGAAGGTTTTTGTCACAAGCGGATAGAGTGATACACACAAAATTTGAAGGAAATCGATTAAGCCATTTAAAAGTTATAAGGATTTAAAAGTTAATTGGTAGTGATCAATTTTGGACGTTTCTTTTGTGGTTGATCTCTTTCCAGTTTTTGTGAGTGGAGTCATAAATTTGCATGCATGTAGCCCTGAGCCAGTCCTTCAAGTGCTTTGATGGACTGATGGTATTTAGTTAAGTCTAAAAAGAGTTATTAAACTTTAAAAAAATTAGTTCTTGTGCATGCACAGTAGCTGCTGTGGAATCTTGTAACTTAAATTATGTACCTATTCTTCTGCTTGTTTCTCCAATCTCCAGTGATGATTGGCTGGAACCGCAGTGATGTGGCAGTGACCGCATGTGGCGTCCAGAATAGCGTGGAGCTGGCTGAATCCTTGAGCCAGGTTTGGGGGGTGGGGAAAGCCGGTTGCAGGGGTGAGTTGGGGCTGGGGGGGGGGGATAAGCTGGGGGATGAGTTGAGGTCAGTATTGCTGCTGTTAGGCAGCGGGGATGAGTGGAGACTGGGGCTGGTGCATCACTGCTGATGGGGCAGTGGGAGCTGTTGAATGAAGAAAAGTCTTGCAACTTGGAGAGGCTGCTCCTGCTCAAAGTTGAGAGACTCGTCTTCCAGTGGAGGGAGGACGTTTCTTGCAGGGAACTGAGGCGAGGGGAGGACTTTGCTTGCGAGGGGGCTGCCAAGCTGAGCAGGGGGAGGATTTTGCTTGCGGGAGGCTGGGGCTGTTCCTAACGTCTCCTGATGCTCCACAGCTGGCTTTGCTGCTTCTCCCATCCAGAGATCACAGCCGGGTGAAATTAATAAGCCAGCTGGGAGACGTATCAGAGCTGGCTACAGAGCATTAGGGATCAAGCCCCCCCTTTCTCATCTCCCCCTCCCCCCCAGCACCTGGGGGAACTTTTAAAGGGGTTGAAGGGGTGCTGGGTGTTTAAATACGCCCACCAGCTGTTTGAACACCCCCGCTCCCCAGGACATCCAGGCAGCTGGGGGAAGTTTAAATGGTGTCCAGACGGGAGGGGGAGTTCAAACGGCTGCTGGCCATAACCTGCTGCAGCACATCCCAAGCTGCAGTGTTCTGGGGCAGAGAAACTTGTTTAAACTTCCCAGGTTCCTGGATATCCTGGGGTGCAGCCAGGTGCCTGGGAGGCAGGGAGGCTGCAGCAGTGGTGGTCCAGCTTCATACCCCCTGCCAGCCATACCCACCCACACCTGCTCCAACTCCCTGCCCCCTGCCAGCCATACCCACCCTTGCTCTTGCTCCCTGCCCCCACATCAAGGAGTTTAAAACTCCTGCAAGCTCCTTGGTGATGAACATATAGTCTCCTTCCCTTCACTCTTACTCCTAAGTGAAGGGATTATATTGAACAGAGATAGAGTAAATGAATGACTTCCCAACCTAGAACCCACAATGAGAACAGAACGCGCATGCATGACATAACTATTTTTCCATACAAGATAATGGCATATTCTGTGGCATATAACTTTTGATAGAAAAGCCTTATTTTTTAGTAAGAACCGACAGTGTACTTTAAGTTTTCATCACATTCAAACTAGCATACACCATAAAATAAATCAGAAATGCCCTGCAACAGATCTGGTCGCAAACCCGAAGTAAACTGCCCCAAAACTCCAGTGCAAAAGTATAGCTGGCATTCCATTAGTACTTTCACACACCTTAACTATAGAGCTGAAATCACAGCTCTGTAAAGTAACTAATATAATTTCTTATTTTTTGAAAGTAAGCTTTTGACTGCATTGAGCATGAGGGGACATAATGCTATAGAAAGCTATGTTGGGGTTGTTTGCCTGGGAAAGCTAAATGGTTTCAGCTTTTGTCTGTGTGTGCTGTGGCCGCCTGGGGTATGGGACCCAGAGAATTTGGGGGGAGGGGTTGATGGATATCCTGGTCTTTGCTGACATTTGGGTGAGGCCTGATGTACAGAGAGAACTGTCTCAGACCCATACTCTGAGGCAGCCTGTGTGCTCATAAAGTGGCATATGCACGCAGTGTGGGGGTCTATGTATGCTTGATGGAGTGTAGACACCACACAACCTTGCTGTAGTTCCAAATTTTGCAGAATACAAGAGTGGGACCCCCAGACAAGATGAGAGAGTGGGATGCAAACAAGACGGTGACTTTTCTGGATGTGTTTGTGCGCTGCCAGAAGTAGGACGGTCACTAATGGAGACTAGACCTTACCTGCTTTTCTCCCTCCCCTCCCCCCCATCATTGCTTAGATGACAGTGAGTGAATACCTGCGGAGCCACTGGGAGTGCCTCAGTTAGATGGCAGAGATTAATCTCTTCAGGGACACAAGTGACTTGGGGTACAGGGAATGTGAATCGACTGAAGGAGAGCAGATTGGTTGTGGCAGAGCAGACTGAAGCTTAATCCCGATAAGACGGAGGTGATGGTGGTGGGAAGGGCAAGGGAGGTACTGGCTCCCCTTGTAGGGGGGACGTGGTGTCCGTCGTCCTGTAGCCCAGCAAGTTCGGAGCCTAGGGGTGTTGTTGGACTCGGGTCTCCGTCTGGATCAGCAGGTTGAGGTGGTGGCTAAGGCCGCCGTCTGCCAGCTGTATCTGGTACGGAGACTATGTCCATACATCTTCAGGCCCGACCTGGCCACTCTCATTCATGCCTTCATCACCTCGAGGCTAGACTACTGCAATGTGCTTTACGTGGGGCTTCCCTTGTTTCTGATTCGGAGGCTGCAGCTGGTGCAGAATGCGGCAGCCCGTCTCCTGATGGGGCAGCGGGAGCACATAACACCTGTGCTCCATACTCTGCACTGGCTGCCTATAGCGTACCGAGCCAGATTCAAGGTGTTAGTGTTGATCTATAAAATCCTGTACGGTCTGGGCCCCTCATACCTCGGGGACCGCCTCGCCCTCCGCACCTCAGAGCGATCCCTTCGGTCCACTGGGGGCGCCTTTCTGGAGGCCCCCCGTGTAAAACGGGGGGCCACAATGGAGAGGGCGTTCTTGGTGGCCGGGCTGCGGCTTTGGAACTCCCTCCCGGAGGAAGCTCGCCTGGCCCCAGGTTTGTTGGCATTTCGTCGAGCCTGTAAGACCTGGCTGTTCGCCCAGGCCTTCGGAGGGGAGGATGGGAGGGTGGGGTAGTTGGGGGGGTCTTTTAAAGATTTTTATGATATTTTAAATGAATGGGGTTGTGTTTTTAATATTATTTTATTCGTGTATTTTATGTTGTAAGCCTCCCTGGGATGCCATGGGCATGAGGGGGTGGCTAATAAATGTTTATAATAAATAAAATAAAATAAAAGGTTTAGACACTCAGAGAAGTGCAGAGGGCCCTGGCGAAACATATAAGTCTCCTTTTTAAGCAGAAGGCTGGGTTCTGTATGTTGGAAAGCTTTCTGAACTGCAGTGAAGCAGTCCATTGTGCGGGGAATGGGGAATGTTCTTTGGTTTCCTAGCTCAGTTGCCTTGTATTCTGGTTTTGAGAGAGCAGGAAAATATTTCATGTGATTAAGAGTGATGATTTGATATGCATATTTACAGCAGAGAGAACTAGGTACATTCTTTGACAATGTGCGCTTCAGTCGAGGTGTAATAAATACAGCAAGGTGAGGTGGTTCCCATCCAGACTGGGCTAGTCAGGGCGGTTTACACTGGAGAGCATCCATTTCCTGCTCTGTTCTATATGTGCCTGCTGGAATTCTGGTCTCCTCACTGACCTGACACTCTGCAGAGCACTGGGTAGGAGATGAAATCTGTTTCTCATGGGTTGCTTTACCATGCTGTGATCGGCTCATCTTGCACAATTAGCCATCATCCAAGCTTAGAACAAATAGGCTTCTTTGGAGCTTGTTCCCAGGGGAGAGGGGCAAGGGCAGGAGCAAGGGAAGGGCTGCTGTTGTAATGTGTAATAAAACATGAATTGAAAATGCAGCCAATTTATGCTTGAAGCATAGAGTCAAACCATCCTGAAATATTCAGACTAGCCCTGTGTTGAAGCCGCTTGTAAGCAGGAATCTTAGCGACTTCTCCATGTAATCTCTGAGCCTTCCAGCCCTCTTGTGAGGGAAGTAATATACCTTCTTGCTGTTGGGTAAGGTGTTCTAGATGTTAGGGCAGCAAGGAAGAACAGACACTTTGTCCCCTGTGCCATCAGCTTTACATAATACATAATTAATCAAGATAGCAGATCCAAAGCAGACTCTCAGAGTTCCAGAAAGATTTTGCAGATTTCTGTGACTGGTCAATAAAGTTGTTAATGAAATTAGCCTTGATAAATGTAAAGAATGCACATTGGGGGGAAAATAATCCTAGCCATATGTACACAATGTTGAGTTCTAAGTTAGTTATTATACTCAGCAAAGTGATCTTGGAGTTATTGTGGATAATTCAGTTAAAACATCAGCTCAGTGTGCAGCAGCTGCCTAAAAGGCATATGATAGGAAAGCTTATGTCCTCTCACCAACAGAAGTTGGTCCAGTGAAAGATATCGTCTGAACTACTTTGGGTCTAGCTTAGACATTTGAGGCCAACACAGCAACCATGCTCTCTAGCAACTTAATAGGAAATGGATAGATAATCAAATGGGAAGTATCATAATGCCACTATATAAAAGAATAATACAACCGGAAAAGGTACACAAAAGTAATGACTTCCATACAAGGAGACTAAAAGGATGTCAGCTCTTTAGCTTAGAAAGAAGATGAATGAGCAGGGTTTTGACAGAGGTATATAAGATCAAGAATGGTGTGGAGAAAGTAAATAGGGAAGTTCTTCACCCTTTCTGTTAATGCAGGCCAAAGGAGACACCCAGTGTAATTAACAGGCAGTGGATATGAGTAGGAAAGAAGTATTTTTCACACAATGCACAATTAATAGGGATGTGCGAACGCGGTTTGGAAGTTCGGAGTTCGGCCTGAACTCGGGGTGTTTGGCCCGTTCGCGAACACCCTGAATCCGAGCCAACCCCCAACCAAATCAAGTTCGGGTTCCGAACTTGGTTCGGGGGGGGCAGTTTTCCCTCCCCCTTCCAGGCTGCGCGGGTGGAAGGGGTGCCCCTTCCCCCCCCAGAATCGCAGCCCCGGCACCCCCAGGTAGGTCGGGCTCCGGCCCCGGGTCCAGTGGGGGCGGCACTCCAGAGCGCTTCAGACCGCTACTAGGCCTTCCGGTTTGACTCAGAAGGCCTAGTAGCAGCCTGAAGCGCTCCAGAGTGCCCCCGCCGCCGGACCCGGGGCAGGACCCCCGGTACCACCAGGTAGGGCCGTGTGCGATCCCGGGTGTGTGTGGGTTGTTTTTTTTTTTAAAAAAAAAAGGCTGGGCAGGGTGGGGGGAGGCGCTAGAACGGACCGCCGAACCACTCGGTGTTCGCACACCTCTAACAATTAACCTGTGGAATGCATTGCCATGGAATATTGTGAAGGTCAGTAATATAACTGGGGTAAAAAAAAAAATCTGATCACTTCATAGAGTATAGATGGGCAGGCAAAGTATGCTCGCTGTCCCTAAAACCTCTGACTGCTGGAAGCAGAGAGTGAACGACAGGGTGGATCACTTCACTCCATAATTTCCCTGTTTCTTGTACGCTTTTCCTAAACCACATTGTATTGGCTACTGTACCTTCTCCTCATGAAGGTACTACTATATTGTAATCCAATCTCATACCTTCTTTTGGATAAGCTAAACATATTGAACTCCTTCAGTATCTCACTATATTTTCCAACCCTCAAATCATTTCTTTTCCTCTTCTGTGTCTTCCTCAAGTCTCCTGGGTAATTTCCACTAGCAAAATTAGAATTCGTAAGTATAGATCAGCTGCCAGCAGCCAACTGTTTGAAACTGAATGTTGCCAAACAATGCTCAAGTTGTGTCTCTCTGCAATAGGACTCCCAGTGCTGCTAACAGTAGACAAGGTGATGCAGTATTAGCACTGTTGGGAAATTTTGGTAAAAGTCCCTAGCTTCTTGTGTTAATTACTTGGCCATATTACCTGCTTCCTGCAAAGAGCAAATCCATTCCTGTTACCATTGACTGAAAGCAGCACTTGCCTTACTTTGTATATACATACACATAGAGCCTGGGTAATATGTTTATACCTGCCTTTTCAGGTGTAGCTAGACACGGGTCTCTAGGGCACAGGTTGATGTAGTTGTCAGAAAGCATCTCTTTGTGTACTGGCTAGATATTTCATATGACTGAAGCTGCCTGCTCCCAAGTTACGATACTTAATCTGAGACATGACTTGCTATAGAATAAAAATATTATTGTGTTTTTATGGGTTTGGGGCCAAATACCCAAGAATAGCAGAATTTAACCAAGTGTGGGTCTGTGGGATCTGACCCTTTGTAACCAATAAGAAATGTGGGCTGTGGTAAGCAGTGCATAATGTCAGACCTATATAGTTCTGTCTTGTCTTTGTGTTTCTCTTATAATGAAGCTAATTTTTACTTGCAGGGAAAGGAACGAACCTGGGGATACCATGAAGATTACATACAGTGAACTGCTTCATAAGGTCTGCCAATTTGCCAATGTTCTCCGAGAACAAGGTACTTGAGATATTGCAGTATAATATTGTAGTAGACTTTAATCTACTTTCCTGTTAGGAGCCCCATAACTGATATGTTGCTTGAAAGAGACTAGCCTGGAGGTTCCATGATAGAACTGGAAATGGATTGTGTTGCTACTTGAATGGTCTTTTAACTGCGGTAGCTGTTCTAGTTGATCTATCAGTAAAGTCACTAATCACAAAAGCAAAGAAAATGCTTTGGTCTGAACTCAGAACTGTCATCTGGAACTACTGATTTCCAAACCTTCGAAGCCCTGTCAGGGTGCAACCATATTTACTTCTGATTTTGGCCTAAAGCTGTAAATAAATTCTATCTTTCTATACTTACTTACTTCTGCATTAATTTATTTAACATTTGTAAAGCATTATGAAGATGAAATGAACTGCAAGAGCTAACTATACAGTCAGGAACCGTGTTCACTGCATTTTCCCATTGGTGACAATGGAGAAAATTAAACAAACATAGGTCCCGGACTATAGTTTACTTATTAGCAGTTGTGACCCTGTGGTAATGAATCACAGGTTTCCCTCTGATTGTAGGCACCCAGTTCTTCTCCCTGCTGTGAATATCCGTTTTACTCTTGCCTTCAGATGACCTAAAATGGACAAAATCCTGCTCCTTGCTTCAGGCAGAGCTCTAGTGTGCACTAGGTAAAGCCTATGTGAGGCTGACAAATTCATTGCAGTACAAGCCCTGAGGTAAGCACTGAAGCACAAGGGAGCCTCTAAACTGAGCTTTAAACAGATATTTTATGTGCAGTAATGTTGATTTTAAATTATTAGTTTTGTGTTTTGTATCCTATTTTTCTTGTCCTGTTGTGCTTCTCTCTTTCCCTTTGAGTACATGGACACAGGCTTCCGATTGAGTAGCTAAATGGTTCAAGTGATGTCTGACCATAGTCTGTTGGCATGGGAAATATAATCTATTTCTTTTTAACAGGCATAAAGAAAGGAGACAAAGTTTCTGTCTACATGCCAATGATCATTGAGCTGGTGGTAGCCATGCTAGACTGTGCCAGGATTGGAGCACTTCATTCCATTGTGGTAGGAATAATTCTAAATACAGAGTTATTACTTTGGATATAAATTCTGTTCTCATATGGGTTGGCAATTGAGAAAAGATGGCAAGATGAGCAGGGATTATGAGATGGATGGTAGCTAAAATTAAGGAGCTGTTTCCTGTTCCGTTTGCCCTTGCTTAAAAGCATGAGTTTAGCTATAGAGTAGTTTTTGTAGGGACCCTACCCTCTTGCTGGTTGGTTGCTAGAGTAACCGCCTTACTTTTTCTAAAGGGAGCCTCAGGGTTTTGACTAACCCATTGTAATCCAGTGCCCATATCTTCTGGCCCTCTGGCAGTATCTGCCAATTCTCTGGTGCTTTCAGTCTTTTTTTTGTCCCCTCCAAATTGGAACACTCCACTTTCTGTAGCTGAGTCAAATGATTATGTTCTATCAGTTTGCAGGTTTCTCAGCAGAATCCCTTTGTGAACGGATCCTTGATTCCAATTGCTCTCTCCTCATTACTGCAGGTAAAACATTCCACTTTAACCTGCAGGTGTGCTACTCCTTGGAGTTAACTATCAAAATATTTTAAAAACTGGATTAGCAATTATTGAAGGAAATATATATTCCAGCAACTTGTATATTCCACTTCTGTTGGGAGGAGGAAGGGACTGCTTCTCAGCAGATTTCTACTTCAGGAATACATTCTGCTAGTGCACATGCTTTGGGTAACTCTTTCTCTTCCTGATAAACAGAGTATTAAAGCAGCTCACATAATTGTTTAAAGGCTAGTGTTTGTGCCAGTTATTAATAGTTTTGAAAAAATAGTTCAGTTTTCTCTCTCCAAGTAAACTGGATTAATTTTTAATGCCGATTCCCTGATGTATGGCATGTTTCAGCCTGGGGGTGGGGTGGGGGTGGGGGGCTGTCTTGGACTCATAGTAAATTGCAGCATTTTAATTTGTTAGTAGTTTTGTGTACAGATAATAACGGTGCAATACAAGATGTCAAGATGTCTGTATTAATGCTAGATTTACCTACTAGTCCCCTGCTAGATGCCCCATCATGTTACCTATGGCAATGATTATACTAATAATAGGTCTTTTCATTTTGGGTTCTAATCAATCATCCAATCTGTCCTGCCAGTGTAGGATTGTTCCCTATGGAACACTGTATTTGAATCTCTCCCAAGGAGGTGATTGTACCACGTTCCTTGGAGGATTCTTTTGTACCAAAGTTGATCTTGCACTTAGCAAACCTTTCCTTCTCCTCTTCATTTCATTATCTCTAGTCATACCCAGGGCCCCGAGGGAAACGCGGGTCTGCGAATCGCAGATTTCCCGCGGAATTCCCCTCCCCCCGCGGAATCTCCTGCCCCGCTTACCCCAGCGCAGAATTTCCAGCCTGGGCTGCGGGGACACGGGGCAGGAGATTCCATGAGGGGAGGGGAATGAAAAAACCCTCGGGGCTTCCCCTCCCCAGCCTCCCCAGTTGCCAGGGCCCTTTAATTTGCTTACCAGGGATGGCAGCAGCAGCTGCTCCGTCCCTGGTAAGACAATTCCTTTTGGGTTTTTTTTGGGGGGGGGGGGGGGGGGGAGTCAAGCACGCCCCAGCAGCTGGGGAGGGCAAGCCCCGGCAGCTGGGGAGGGGAGGCCCTGAGGTTTTACCATGCGGGGGGAGGAGGAGGCAAACCAAGCCCCCCCCGCATGGGAAATCGCGCAGAATTGGCCCCTGACTCCCGCGGAATTTTTAAAAAAATTCCGCTGAAGAATCGGGGCCCTAGGACTACCTCTTAGAACCATTCAGTCTCTGCCCTAATGCTGGTGACTTTCAAACGTTTGCAGGCTGTTCTGGCTAGTGAGTCAGTTTAATGATTTACTTGCTGTTTTGTAGATGCCTTTTATAGAGGTGATAAGTTGATTAACCTGAAGCAGATAGCAGATGAAGCCCTGCAGAAATGTCGGGAGAAGTAAGTTCAGATTCTCTTGGAATTATGGGATTCCTACTGGAAGTGTTTGTTTCTGTGTTTATATAAATGAGGTGACTACAGGATGACAAACACTTCAGCATCCTCAACACAAAGATGTGTCTAAGCACATAAAGCTGTAAAAATCATTAAAAGAGGAAATCAGTTCATCGTAAGAGATGCCATAGTTAATCTGTTCACTAGGACACTGTTGTGAAGGTTCACAAACTGAAATACAATCTGAAGTGGTGGGTATACAGTGAAAACACACCTACAGCCCAGACACCTTTCAGGTGGAACATGATGGCTCTCCAGCAGCATGCAGAAACATGGTACAATTGGTAAGACAGGAAGCAAACCATGTCAGTTAAAGCTACAGAGGGCTGGGATTTTAGAGGCTGAAGTAATTGCCTGAAAGGTGCTATGGTGTAGTGCAGGGATAGGGAGCCTACGACCTGTGGGCCAAAGTCAGCCCCTGGCTGCTGTTTATTTATGTTCTTCTTATTTTTATTTTTATTTGGCCCCTTTCCAGTTCCTAGATCTGGCCTGTGGACCCAGTCCCAACCCGCAAGCACTGAAGGAGTGAACTTAAGTTAAGGAAGCAGAGATGAGGTCATGCACTCAATGATGGGGGATAAATCCATGCCGTAGATCCATGATCTTGACCCTCTTCTTCCCTCCCCACCTCGAGCACCCCAGCTTTCGACTCCTGTCCAGCCTGAGGAGCTTTACTCATTTTCAAAGTGACCTATGGGAGAAAAAGGGTTCTTCACCCTTTGTGTAGTGAATAGTGTCCTGAAATGGGTATCACACCTCGACCTAAAAACTGCCAGGCAGCATTGGAGTGAAATTGACTAAGTAAACAAGCACTTCAGTTTTTCAAGAACTTGCTTCTTGAACTGCACTAGGTCACTTTTGTGATGCATTCATAGTGAGTTCCTCTGCATCCACAGATTGCAGTATTAAATTGCATGATTATACTTGTTAGCAAAGAACTTTGAGATACACTAGTGAATTAATCTTCACCACCCACCATGAAGTAGGAAAGTTTTAATATGCCATTCCGACAAATGAAGAAAATTGAGGTGGACTGAGGTCAGACTGTTGGCCAGCAGTAGAACTTGAAGATGAACTTGAATCTTCTGGCCTGGGCTTAAACCCTAAGTTCATGTGCTCTCCCCAGTTGTCATTGGTTTTGCATCATTAGGGACAATTTGAATTCAGGAGTGTATAACTTCTGTGTTAGGAGCCTAGATATAATGGACCTGGGCTCAAGATAGCCTTTTCTGGCTTAGCCAGTTTAATTCCTGTTGTTGGTTTGAAAAGGACTGAGTAAAACCAGGAAGCATATACACATGCGGAGTAAAACCAGGAAGCACATACACGTGTAATCCGGTCACAGGAGTCCCATCAAGGTGACTGAGCCTTCTACATTCAGTGATGTAACCTCTTCTAGACTGTTCAAGTCCTTGACCTTTCTTGAAAGAATATCAGGACTGTGACAGGGCATCAAAAGGCAGAATGACGAGAGAAAATGACTGAATATTTTCTCTGTGCTGCTGAGAGAGGCGTGTTCAGGTCTGCAAGTTTATGGGGATGAGGGTGTCACCCTTACTTAATGGTCTTCTCAGGATTTTCACATATACTTGATCTCTGTGTGGAAAAACATTTATAGTAGATTGTAAGTGGAGTACTAGTGGTGTGGATATGTCTGGGTCGGATTGGTAGAATGTATGCCTCTGTTTTGGTGTCAGTACTTTGCATGGAGATGATGGCAAGTAAGTAGACAATTAAGCGTACTTCCCCCAGATGGTAGGATTTTGGCCTGGACTATTTGCAGAATGATTAAGATACTTAGAAGCAACAGTAACTGTAATTCTTATGCTCAATAAGTACACAAATGTGTTTTTAGAAGATCCTGGAGATGCTGAAACATGTTCTCAATATCCTGCATGTGCCATAACAGCATTTCACACCATTATGTCTGAAGTGTAAATGCATGCTCTCAGTACCCCCATACTTTGCCAAGTGGCTGATCTTTCCCTTCTAGCTGGGTGGGGAAAAGCTCTTTCCCAGAGCTGATGCAGAGTGGAAAAGTGTTGGGAGATATTGGTCTTTACAGAGTGGTGAAACAATATCAGATTCTGAGGGCTCTTTCCTGGAAGGTCAAGACTGGAAGCTTGGAGTATTCAGCTAGAAGGAGAGGGACAGTGTTTTGAGTATTGTTGTGGGAATATGTCTCTTGTCTCTTCCCTGCTCTGACATCTCTCCCATTGAGTCTTTTAGACTAGGACACCATGCAGTAGTTGCTGCTGCATTTTATAATAAATCTGAAGCCATGCTCAACCTGTTGCCTGCCCATGCCCAGGCTAACACATCCCTCTGCCTCTCTCTCCTTGCAGGGAAACCCCTTTGAGTAGGTGCATTGTTGTCAAGCATTTGGGAAGGGAGGAGCTGACCGTGGATGGGATGAGCAGCAAGTCACCTCCTCTCAAGAGACTCTGCCAGGAGGTGCAGGTGAGTTCTATGTGTAGCAGAGACTTTCCCTGTTTGTTCTGGATCTGAGCCAGTAAGCAAACTGCACAACCATCACAGTAGCATTGTTGTTCCAGCTTCCAGATCCTTCACTGCTGCTGGTTCCCTCCTCTAAGATTATATAAATTATGTTGTAACCTATGTAAACACAGCCACCCACATGCTAAACAATTCATATGCTTGTCCATGACCCCTCCTGGCACCATGCTGTTTCCTTTAATCACCCATTGCTAACTAGCCGGACCCATCCAGCCTCTGCCCTAGAGAAGCTGCAGGGATATGCACTCCTGGAAAAGAGTCCTTGAGCTAAGAAGTTTAGAAGATAGGGACTTTTAACTTTTGTGCCCAGAACATCTGTATCCCTGTAGAGCAAAGTGATCCTTCTCCCTAGAGAGCATCCCATGTTTCTCAAAAGTTGAGACACTAATTTTTCCAGACATGATTTCTTTACCAACTCTGGCATTCATGGTGACTACTAACATCCATGGTTGGATAAAAGTATGCATGGGCCCTATGCCAAGCCATGTTTTAGGGACTTTGCTGATTCAGAAGCCAAACCTTGGTGCAGATCACAGTATAAAACAGGGGTGGTCAGACTTATGGTGCACAAAATCTACTTGAACTTAATCCAGGCATCAACCTTGGGTGATCTACCTGGACCTCTCCCATTATCTTCAGACCAGGATCTCTCCTGCTAGCTCCCAGTTCTAGGGGCACCTCAGCATCTCCTCTCAGGAGAGGGGAGGAGCACACCCCTTTAGAGAGCACCTTCCTAACACGATGGAGAAGCTCTCCTAACCTGTCTTCTCCTTGGAGACACTCCCTGGGGTGCCAGTCCTTCTCTCTTCACCAGAGGCAATTTCTCAGAGGCTGGTCCCCCTCCTCACTCATGATCTACTGGAGACTAGCTTGGGATCTACCAGTAGATCCCAAGCTACCCCTGGCATAAGACCACAAAAGAATATCAACAAACACATATATGAGTGCATACGAATAGCCTGCATGTGCTTATAGATAAACTTCCCAACAGAAGTACTAGCCCTAGCAACACCACCAAGATCTCCGTGACACAGACCTTGCTCTCCCCTCCCATACCTCCCCGACAAGTGCTGGGAATCATTTTCCTGGTAGTCAAAGTCTGGTGTGTGCCATGGTGCACAAGTCTGTCTGGGGCCAGAGCTAGCTGGCCATCTCAGGGGCTAGGAGCTCTGCTGGGTTTGGATTGGCCCGAGGGGCTGGGCTGATACATTCCACAGCCTGAGTGTGTGCCATGTGTTACCCAGGACCTGAAATATGACAACGGAGCAAAGAAATGCACACCGTGCCCAGTGCTTGCTGCCTTTTGCTGTACTTGCCTGCACTCTCTGGGTAGGAGGAAGGACAAGGTTTATTACAGATATGTTATTTGCATGCACAGTTGGGCATGGAAGCTGCCCAGCTTCCAAGCTCCAGCTAAGTATGCTATAGCATGGGTCACTATCAGAGGGAGGATCTATTCTATCTCATAAACGGCTTATTGGTGAATCTGACCCTGTTGGTAGCCATGATAGGACTGTGTAGTGTGGTGAGCAATGCTTTGAACTTCTGGTAGTTGTGAACCTTCATGCTAAAGATCTTGGTTCAGGCTGAGCTCACCAGTGTCCAGTTATGCACCTCAGATAAATGCAATCGCTGTCCTGTTGGCACTTAATTCTTTGGACAAGGCATAGTCACTTGTTTTATCTATCTGCAAATGTCCTGCTACATCTGATACAGATGTTCAAGAGGATGTTGGACACTTTTTCATGAAGGAACCAGACACTTAAAAATCCCAGTGCTGCTTTCTTGGGTATGGCTGGTGAGCTGTCTTCCTCCCTCCCCAATTTAAGGATGGGATGTTTTCTTATACACAGTAGAGCTTAAAAGTGAAGGCTTGAGACACCCATGTACTTTCTTGCACCAGAATAATGGAATCGGTTTAAAATCTCACCCTAAATTAAACCAGTGCTGCTTTCTTGTGTACGCAAATGCTGAGAGTAATGATAATTGAATATATGGCCTCTAGGCCAAAACAATATGCTGAGAGTAATTCTTTTAATGACTAGCAGCTTGATTAAATTGCATCTTGCATCCCAGTGACCTTTAGAGAGGGAAAGGATCATACCGAAGGGATGCTTTGGGAACTATGGTCCCTAAACATGCTTGCTCATGAGTAAGTCCCATCGATTCTAATAAGACTTACTCATGAGCAATTGTGTTTAGGATTAGAGCCTGTCTTAATGTAAATTTCTGTAAATCATCTGTACAGACTCATAGGATTTAATTGAGTCCTATCCAATTTCTTGAGGGCAGTCTCATCTGTACCTAATGAGAAGAGTGCATAGAGCTCTCTAATGTTCCATGTATGGTGCTGAAGGCTGCTACAGATGGGTTGCTAGGATCCGCTCAGTCAGACGAGGAGCTTAGGGACATAAGCCAAAAATACGTAGATAAATATATATAAGACTGGGTAGAAGTCAACAAAAGGCCAGTAACTAAAAGATGATGGGGGCATTGTTGTCTCCATAAGGAGAGGATGTGTCAGTCATGCAGTTCTTATTCAGATGTAAAGATACATCTACCCCACTTCACACTTTCAGGAAGGAGGCCACAGCTCGCTAGCTGGCATGAGATCCCTTGTGCTCTCTGCTTGTCAGAGCTGGCGACCCAAGAGTGCAGATTCTCATGCTCCCTCTGTCCTACTACTTCAGCACTACATGTGCTGTCAGTCTCTTCTGTGATAGCAAACCTTGCACAGACTGTGATGGACACAGGTTAGGGGCTGAGTACATGGATAGAATTGCTATTCTGTTACAGCCTAGAAACTGGCAATGATAGGAAAATAGAGGGGAGTAAATGGCAGCTTAGTGAGGATTCTTTAAATACACTCCTCTACCCAAGATTGTGAAGGAATTCCTCTGACCCCATCCACAAAATGCACTGGGCAGGCACACCAGCACAGGAGCTCCCTTTGATGTTTTCAGGGAGATACAATAGCAGTTTGTGGAAAGATCCCAATGCAAGGGAAAGCCTCATCAGCCTTGCCCAAGTGTAACATTCTCAGCTTCCTGAGAAGCAGCTGACTATGTATGCAAGGCTTGTAATGAAACACACATGCCTTCTCTGCCTGCAACGGAACTATGCCCACCCATTGTGCCTTAGCCTTAGCCCTAGCCCATGCAAGGTTGATGAGGTTTTCCCTTGAGTTGGGATCTTTTCACATACTACTTTTGTGTCTCGCTGCACACATCAGAGGGAGCTCCTGTAGTGGGATGACTGCCCCGCACATTTTGTGAGTTAAGGCCTCTGTGGTGGTGTGCTGTATTGCCATAAAATATTAGTGGTGTAAGCATAGCATTGCTTTTGTGGGCAATGATTTTTAAAATGTCCATATATGCTCTGTTTCTCTCCTCCCACCTCCAGATTCACATACAACAAATCAAATACTTGCATGCTTGGCTGCACAGACACTTGCAGTCCATGATGGCTGCAATTTCTGCAGCTGCCCATAGGACCCCACTTCTTGAGAACCTGACCCTAATTGTGACCACCTGTTTCTGTCAGTATGGAAGAATACTGGCCATGTTTTTAAAACACAGACATGTTAATTATGGTCTAGCAATAGTTTGTATCATTGACCTGATATGTGGGCTCTCTCTAATTTGTCCTTCTTTTCCATGGTGGTAGCTTCCTACTTGCTGGATGACTCTGTTCCATGCTCTGCCTGTCCATATGATGTATGCATGAAGTCCCAGGAGGACAAGTTGCATATGCAGCTCTGAGTGGAGCTATTCGTTATCCAGTGGCAACTGCTAGTAAATCTATTCAGATGTTCTCTTAACATTGCTATCTCAGCCCTGCACCCATGTCTGCCTCGTCACCTATATTTGCTGCTCCTGCCCAGGAATTTGGGAGTTAATGGGCTGGATAATTGGCCTGTGAGCCTTGTACATGCTCTGGGCTGATGGCCTGCACAGTGCTTATGCACACTCAGCAGGTTCTATTTTCCATGCTAGTAAGAGGCAAAGTTCTTGCATCTGGAGCTGAACAAGCCAAGCAAAATTGTGGGGCATTCATTTACAATGTCTCCTGGTCTGAGTCCAGGTTCTGCATGCTTTAGTCTTCTGGCAAGTAAGGATTTGTAACCACAATAGACATCCTGCTGGGCCATCCCAACTGCCCTAAATCTATTAGCACAACATGAAAATGGGCAAAAACTCAATAGGGATCTGCCATTTCTCAACTCATCCACCCTCTTTGTGGACTTTTAACAGGAAAAAAAGACTGAAAGCTCAAAGAGATTCCATCCTAAGGTATTTACTGTAGCAGCAGCTTCCTCCTATCAGCCTCTCCCCTCTGCTTCCCTCTCCAGCACTCTAACTGCTCTGACTCTGCACGGCAACGTGTCTTCCTAATCCCATTACCAGCAGTTGCATGTTAGCAGTAGCCATCACTGTACCACTGCGGCTTAGTCACGGACGGGTCCGTCATGCCATTCGCTTGAGGAGTATGGCAGAGGGGCAGTGACCTGGTGTTGCTAATGTGTCAAAACATTTTTTGTGGCTAAACATGCAAGGGTTTAGAAAGAAATAACAGGAGTGTTTGTCTGGAGTTGGGGGGGTCTTTTGTGTGTTAACATCCCTCTGCAGATGACTAGAACCAGAGCTGCTTTCTGGGGTAAGGACAGTATGAAGGGGTAGCATAACACAGAGCATGTTCACTCTGGATGGTTTGCTACAGGAATTCTCTGCTTGGAATCATCTTTTCAACCCCTTAGCCATTCAGCTCTGCATTCCCAGCCTTGTAGTTTAGGACTGGCTCTACGTCCATAGGCATGAAGTGTGTGGGCTTGTTTGTAACAGCATGAAATGTGAAGCCGCAGTGATTTATTGCACTGGTTCCAATAATATGACAAGGTAAAAAATTATTGCTTGCATTAGTTCTTTGCTAAGCTTTCTCTGTAGTGAAGTTAATTAGTACTAATTGAAGACCAGGCTAATTTTCCATCTTCCTTTATATGCAAGGGAAGCTACATTACTAATCTTCACTAAACCAGTTGATGTTCCTTTTTCAAGTGTCAAAAATACTCAAAGCTGCATGAGTATGTGAAAATGGGTCTGATGTCTCTGGCTTTCATGTCTGACCCAGTGATAAGAGAGCTTGTAAGTAGGTCTTCATCTGCATTTAGGTTGCTTTATAGAACTGGCTCCTCACATGAATGTTGCTTAAGTGGTAAGCGAGGTAGCTCAGCAGTGCATGTATACGTGGCACTGGTGTGCAGCTCCTAGAGTAGGAGGGAGTTTGTTAAGCTAGCAGCAGCTGAGACTGGGAGTAGTCTCTTATCTGGATATAATAGTGTGTACACTTTCTTGATAAGATGTTTGTTTTGGATTATGGAGTGACTGCAAGAATATATCCTGTTCCTGTTAGCATAGGTCCTGCTGCTTCTGGTAGAAACATGCCAGGCATGGTCCCAAAAGATTTAAGTACCTGCATCCTGTAGAAATTCAATGGGAGCTGGGTGCATAACTCCCTTTATATCCCTCTGAAAATTCCACCTTTCATTTTCCTTTGAAAAGATTGGGTATTTTGCCCCATTGTTTTATACTAATTTGTACCATGGCACTACTTTCTCGCCCTGCTTCCGGATAGTCCTCCGTGCGGGTAGCCTCTCCCTTTGGCCACTAGGAGGCAGATCTTCAAACTTTTTATGTGCATGTGCATCATGCTACCCCTCTCCCTCCTGATCAGTCTAATCTCTGCCTTCGGGCTGACAGGAGGCTTTCCAGCGGCGCTCCAGCAGGTGCGCGGCAGATCACGGCAGCAGACATTCCCGCGCAGTCACTGAGGCACTAATTAGCAGCGGGGGGGGGGAGCAGGAGCTCCTCGGACAGGGCCAGAGGGCAAACAGCTCTACGTCCCGCCCTGAAGTTTTGTGTTCAGGCCCAGGCCAGCTCCTTCGCTAACGCCTGGAAGCGGAGGAAGCGAGCAGGGAGCTCTCAGACTGCGCAGCCGCCCAGTTTTTGCCGCTTTCCCCCCCGTCACGGCACTGACTCCGCTCAGGCGCAAGTCAGCCCAGCCAGGGAGGCCTCAGTCCCGGCAGCCCTGGCAAATAAGAGCCTGAATATCAGGGGCAGAATGCAGAGCGCGCCGGCAGAGGACATCCCAGTGCAGCTCCAAACGCAAGTAGCATGCCAGCAGGCTGCTTCTATGGTAACTCTGGGGAAGGTGCTTGAATCTGTTAACAGACTGTGTGCCTTACAAGAAAAAAATAAAAAAGTGGGGTTCCCACCAAAAGTAGAGCCAAGGGCAGAAGGCAGGGAAGCCTAAATGTCCGCAAGGGGGAGCCGGGGCCTTGTTGCTTCAGTCCTCACAGTCTTCTGAGGAGGAGCCCTCAGAGAGCAGGCCCAAAAGACCCAGGCCACAGGAGTTTGAACAGGATCAATGTACCAGGGACTCCCTATCAAGAATCCCAAGGGGACAATTCAGAATTAGAGGAGGGGGAGTACGTGCTCCCCAGGGCGGACCCCAGGGACAAGGACAGCCAGTTCCCTTCCCAGTATAGGGAAGAGTTGCTAGAACAGATAGTTAAAACTCTGAAACTAAAAGAAAGGCCTATTAAAGATGATTCCTCTGACTCACAGGAGGAAGAGGAAAGGAACTATATTCCGAGCATCCATGGCAGGGATCTCGGAGTTCCTCTGGACAAAGCTTTTGAGAAGCTAGTTCTAGAAGAATGGATGTTCCCCAACAAGGCGCACACAATGAACAGGACCCAAGAGGCGCTATACTCCTTCTCTAGGAAGAAGGACCCACTGTTTAAAAATCCCAAGGTGGATGCGGCCGCAGCATCCCTTGCCAGGCAGACAGTATTTCCCACAGAGTGGGACTGTTTTCCCAAGGACCACACAGATAGAGCAGTCGAGGTATCCCTCAGAAGAGTCATGGACTATTCAGCATCCTTCCTAAAGATTAATATCCTGTCCTCATACGTAGTCAGAGCCCTGTTATCCTGGTTTCAGGATCTGCAGGACTCGGAGTTAACCAAAAGGAGATCGCAGAAGCTCTCCTCTCCCATCCTGCTGCCCACCTCAATGCTAGCAGACTCTACCATGGACACGATGACTTGGTCAGCTCGCTCCATGGCAGGTTGTGTTTCGACCAGAAGGAGAATCTGGTTCAAGTTATGGCAGGGCGATGCCGCTGCAAAGAACCTGTTAGTGTCAGGGCCATATAGAGGCTTTAAGTTGTTTGGCACTTCACTAGACAAAGTTCTAGAGGATGCCTCAGACAAGGCCAAAACTAAAACTCTCCAGCAGTTTGGCCCAAAGAGGAAGCCTTTTTGGAGCCCCTCCTTTAAATTTGGCAGTAGCTCAGGGGGGTTCAGGAAATTCCAGCCCTTCCGCCAGAAAGACCAGACCCAGAATTTTTCCTTTCAATCAGGAGGCCAAAATAACCGGTTCAACAGATTTGACAAACGAAAGCCCAAGAACCCCTCAGCAGGACATCTGAAACAGGATGCATGACTATATAGGGGATACAAGGGTGGGGGGCAGATTAGCCAACTTCTCCGGAACATGGGAACATTCTGTCTCAGACGAATGGACTCTGGCCATCATACACCAGGGATATGCTATAGAATTTATCAAAACACGCAGGGGAAGATTCCTGGCATCCCCACCATCAAACAACCAAGAAAAGCATCAGGCAATGCTAGACGAAATAGTCAGGCTCCAAAGCACCCTAGCCATACAGCGGGTACCAGAGGAAGAATGCGGGACAGGAATTTATTCAATCCTTTTCTTAGTGGCAAAGAAATCAGGAGGGTGGAGGGCAGTATTGGATCTGAAGACCCTCAACCAATCGGTCAAGTACCAAAGATTCAAAATGGAAACGATCAGGTCCATTTCCCAGAGCCTCAGACAGGGAGACTGGTTGATCTCGCTAGACCTAAGAGATGCGTACCTTCATGTGCCGATAATATCAGCCCACCGCAAATTTCTCAGGTTTTGCTACCAGAACGTGCATTGGCAGTACCGAGCGCTCCCCTTCGGCCTGTCATCGGCTCCCCGGACATTTACAAAGTTACTGATCCCAGTCGTAGTCAACCTACGCAGAGAAGGGGATACATATATATCCATACTTGGACGACATCCTGATCAGGACGCGGACAGAGACTGAAGCCATCATGCACAGGCACAGGACCATACAGTACCTAACGCAGCATGGATTCCTTCTCAACAGGGAAAAGAGCACCTTGGATCCCTCTCACAGACTAGAACATCTGGGGGTTGTTCTCGATACCTCCTTAGACCGCGCATTCATCCCAATCAGCTGGCAGTAGAATATCCACAAGCTGGCTCTCATGGTACAGGTACACAAAAGCATGAGGCTGAAAGCACTAGCACAGCTACTGGGACTGCTCATATCTTGCATGCAACAAGTGCAATGGGGACGTCTGCACCTAAGGCCCTTACGAAAGCGGCTGCGGTCCATGCAGCGAGAGTTAACCTTAGGTCTGAACGCTTGAGTTTCCATCACCCTGGCGTGCAGGTCCTCAATGTCCTGGTGGTTAAAACCAGCAACCTTCGCAGAGGGCACGCCCCTGGAAGAACCCGACAGAGTGGTGGTCACGACAGATGCCAGCTTACAAGGTTGGGGAGCTTGCTCAGGGCACCGATCGGTACAGGGCCTCCGGAACAAGAGCGATGCTACCAAAAGCATAAATTTCCTGGAGCTAAAGGCGGTCTGGCTAGCCCTGATGCAGATGACCCAGTTGATCCAGGGTCACCATGTACTAGTATACACAGACAACATTACCATGAAAGCCTATATCAATCATCAGGGAGGCTCAAGATCTCCTTCTCTACATCAGGAAGCCTGCAGGCTCCTTGTCTGGGCTAAACATGCCTGCTCTCCCTGAAAGCCCTGCATATCAGGGGTTAGGACAGCGCTCAAGCAGACTGGCTAAGCCGGATGTCGATAGACCCACATGAATGGGCACTCAACAGGGAGGTGTTCAGGACCATTACCAGGCTGTTCGGTTTACTGGTGATGGACCTGTTTGCCTCGCCAGAGAACACCCAGGTTTCGTTGTTCATGAGCAAATCGGAGTCAAGTGGCGCAGTAGCAGTGGATGCACTGAATCAGCCATGGCCAAAAGGCCTACTATACGCCTTCCCACCAACTCCACTAATTGCGAAAATAGTTTCAAAGATATACAAATAAAAAGCTCAGGTGATTCTGGTAACTCCATGGTGGCCCAGGAGGCCATGGTTTTCCGATATGGTCCATCTAAGTCAGCAACCCCCAGTAACCTTGCCGACTCATCCAGCTTTACTCACACAGGGACCTATGTTTCCCGACAGCTTGCAGACTCTGAGGATGACAGCATGGCGGTTGAGCGCATAGCTCTAAAAAACAAAGGTTACTCCAAAACTTCTCTCAACGCTTCTGAGGTCTAGGAAACCAGCTACCCGGAGAGCGTACAGAAATACATGGAGAGTATTTGCAAGATGGTCACGGACGAGGAACCAAGACCCAGGAGTTCCAGCAGGCGTTCCAGAGGTGTTGGAGTTTTTGCAGTCAGGTCTGGATAAGGGACTGAAGCCGAACACTCTGGCTAGACAGGCGGTGGCTCTAGAATCCATTTTTGAGGGCCCTATCCAATAAACCATTTCAGGGCATAGGCATGTGAGTCAGTTCATAAAAGCGGCGAAACTCATATTTCCACCAGTGGTACATAGGCACCCTTCCTGGAACCTAAGTTTAGTATTAGATGTGCTCACTAGAGCACTGTTTGAACCATTGTGCCACGTGTCACTCTGTATTCTTTCGATTAAGGTAGCATTTCTAATAGCCGGAATATCAGCTAGAATAATCTCAGAACTAGGAGCTTTGTCCATGGAAGAAAATGTTTGCTCTTTTCAAAGGCAATCTGTCACGTTATCCATGGATCCAGCTTTCGTGCCCAAAGTCAACTCCCTCTTTCACAGAGCTCAGAACCTGGTTCTACCCTCCTTTTGCCCAAACCCTACACGTCCTAAGGAAAAGATGTGGCATAAGCTAGATGTGTGCAGGGCGCTTAAAATATACCTAGAAAGGACACAGGGGTTCAGACAGTCGCCAGCCCTATTTGTCAACATCAGGCAGGGGTACAGGGTGTCGACAGCATCTAAGACCCTCATCGCCAAGTGAGTAAAACAAGCCATTGTGGAAGCCTATAGGGCAAAGGGTAAGGTTCCTCCCACACAAATTTGGGCACATTCAATAAGAGGGGCTGCAACCTCGTACACCTTTTAAGTCTAGAGCATCATATGACGAAATATGTCGGGCGGCCACTTGGTCATCCATTCATACTTTCGTCAAGCACTATAAAATAGATACCTACCAATCAGCGGATGCACCATTTGGTAGGAAGGTGCTGCAGGCAGTGCTGGACGACTCCGGCGCTGTTTGTTCCCACCCTTAAGGGTTCATTGCTTGGGTATATCTCGCACGGAGGACTATCCAGAAGCAGGGGGAGAAAGGAGAATTGGCACCTACCTTGGTGAATTCCTTTCTCTCCTGCGTTCCAGATAGTCTTCCAACCTGCCCTACTAAACAGCGTATGCCAGAGGGTGGGATTAGTACTGGAACATGAGTAATGGTTTTGTCAAATAGATAGGATTCAGGTTATGAACAACTGTTGCGTTGGTTCTTGTCCAAGTTACCCCTAATTATTACTTGTTAGCGAATTTAGTAATTTCATAGATGAACTCGAGACTGGTTGGTCCTCAGCTTTGGAACTGACTGATCAGGAGGGAGAGGGGTAGCGTGATGCACATGCGCATAAGAAGTTTGAAGATCTGCCTCCTAGTGGTCAAAGGGAGAGGCTACCTGCACGGAGGACTATCCGGAACGCAGGAGAGAAAGGAATTCATCAAGGTAGGTGACCAATGCTCCTTTTTGGATGAATGTACAATACACTGCTTTTCCAATTGAGGGACAGGAGTCAAGACCGTTAACAGATATTAACTAATTTGTATATTACATCAGAGCAGAGGTTTCTCAATTTAGTCCAAAGAAACAAAACAGACTTCCAGGTTTTGTTCACAGTGTTTTTCAGAGTAGTTTATCAGTTATTCTGGGTGTGAACCCTTTGAATTGGGGTAAATCCCAAATTGAGGGTCATAAATTGGGTTTGGGACTTATTTCTGATCTATAGCCAGGGCCCCGAGCCAAACGCGGGTCTGCGATTCACAGATTTCCCGCAGAATTCGCCTCCCCACCCACCCCCCGGTGGAATCTCCTGCCCCGCTTACCCCCCAGCGCAGAATTTCTAGCCTGCGCTGGGGGGACGCGGGGCAGGAGATTCCACGGGGGAAGGGGAATGAACAAACCCTCGGGGCTTCCCCTCCCCAGCCTCCCCAGTTGCTAGGACTTGCCTCCCCCCGTTTAGATAATTAATTCACTTACCAGTGACAGCAGCAACAGCTGCTCCGTCCAGCGTGCTCGTACTTCCTGGCCCCTCCCGACGGGGCCTCTCAGGGCAACGTAGCTGGATGACGTCATCCAGCTGCGTCGCCCCGAGAGACCCCGTCGGGAGGGGCCAGGAAGTACGAACGCGCTGGATGGAGCAGCTGCTGCTGTCGTCACTGGTAAGTCAATTCCTTTTCTAAAGGGGGTGGAGTCGGGGAGTCAAGCAAGCCCCGGCAGCTGGGGAGGGCAAGCCCCGGCAGCTGGGGAGGGGAAGCCCTGAGGATTTGACCAGTGCGGGGGGAGGAGGAGGAGACCAGCCAAGCCCCCCCCCCCGGCATGGTAAATCGCGCTGAGGTGCAGAATTGGGCCCTGACTCCTGCAGAATTTTAAAAAAAATTCTGCGGAAGGATCGGGGCCCTGTCTATAGCATGATCTGAAGTGAAGCAGGTTACCCTGGGATAAAGCACTGGTGTAGTTGTCCTCATAAGAAAGGCAGTGTGGATGCCTGGCAAGGTTCAGGATTTAAGCCAAATCATTCTGAAAACATAGGGTGAAAAAGACCTGCACCTTAACTCCACTTTAACACTGCTTTAACGTTTATTATGCATGTTGAAGGGCTGCATAGGGTAGCAATACAGCCCATCAACATGCATAAGAAGTGTTAAAGTGGAGTTGTGTGCAAGTCTGTTTTCATCCATAATTCTATCCTAGGTGAGGTCTGTCCATATGGCAGATAAATTATCAGATAAAATCAGGAAACTTGAGAGTGGATAGCCAAAAATGCAAAAAAATAAGGTATCTCTGTGGTGCGATGTACCTGAGACTGTGTTAGCGAAGGGTTGACATTCTAAGGCACCAAAATGAACTTGTTAAACTGCAGCAAGTCCACTGCCCCAGATGATTTTACACAAGAGTTCCAAATAAGGCAGTTTTAAAAAGGGATGGCTAAGCTGCTAACAATAATAGCCTCTCTCTTTAAAATGGCTAACTACACTGGAAGATAGCCGAAGGTGCTAGGGGTGAGTCTGGAAATTACAAACTAAGCCTAACTTCAGTCACAGGCAAATTACTTAAGTCACCTATTAGAGCTAGTCTAGGTGTTCTGCAACTAACATACAGAAGTGTGTACCAGCACAGCTGCTGTCCAGGAAATCATGCCTTGCTAGTCTCTTAGAACTCTTTAAACATGTCAGCAAGCAACAGGAATGTCTGGGGATATTTATCTGGGCTTTCTGAAATCTTTTAATATGTCCTTCACAAGAGACTCACCAGGAAACAAATTAGTCATATGGGAACAGGCAGTAAAGTACTGTTGGAAGGGTCAGGGTAGGAATAAATGGTGATTGTACAACATAAACGACCTTGTAGCAGCCCATTATTAACCTTAATTACTGATGGCGACTTATTTTCACGTGCTGGTAATGGTGGCGAATAGCAAGAGGGGAATTGTGCAGGTTGTCTAACTATTAACAAAATCTACATGGTGCCTGGGAGGATTTTAGAGTAACACAGTTTAGGCAACATATGTCAGGCTAAATTTATTGAGGATACGAACAAGGTGATGTGTTTGAGGAAGATTAGTACTGTATCTGTATGTTCTAATCTAATCACTTATTATTATTATTATTATTATTATTATTATTAACAAACATTTATATAGCGCCACAGTGTACCTGGCACTTTACAAAGTAATAAAATAGACACGGTCCCTGCCCCTAGGGCTTACAATCTGAGAGACAGGAGCTGGGGGAGAGACTTAGGAAGGGGAACAGAGGGAGAGACAAGGGGTCTAACATTCATGAAGATGCGAGGTCTCAAGTGCACGTACTTGGCTTGGTTACGATGAGAATGACAGCAGGCAGGTCCATGTGGCAAGGATAAGGGTAAACCGATCGTAGGTATAGGAATAGTGGCTCAGCAGGATAAAGAGTCAGACAGAGCAGAGCGAAAGAGGTGAGTTTTAAGGAGAGATTTGAAGGTATGAAGGGAGGGGGCAAGGCGGATGTGGACAGGGAGGGAGTTCCAGGCATGGGGGGCAGCAAGTGAGAAGGGACGAAGGCGCTTAGGGGAGCAGGGAAGGCGTGGAAGGGTGAGAGAAGGGACAGAGGAGGAGCGAAGTGCACGGGCTGGAGTATGGAGGGCGATAAGTGCAGAGAGGTAGGGGGGAGTAAGGTTGTGAAGAGCTTTATAGGTGAAGACTTATGAAAGAAAGTGAGGGAAACAATCCTATACAAGGCTCCCATGATGACAATGACTGAAAAATGAGCACTGTGAAGTTTAGAGAAATGTGTAAGAGAGTGCATGATAAAGCAAAAATTCCCAAACTGAGGGTCGTGACCCCAAGTGGACTTTTGTCATTTGCAGATGGGGTCTCAGTCCCAATTCTTACTAGAAACAAGCAAAGTGTGTATGTGGGGCTATGGGATTATATTTGTCTCAAGATGAGGTGTCACAATCAAAAAGCTTGGGGAGCCACCGTCATAAGGGGTGAAGTATATATGAAAATGAATGGGGAGTGCAAGCTTTTCATTTCCCTGTCATCTTAGTATTTAGGATTGTTGGATTTAAAACTGAGCCACCCCCCCCCAGTTTTCTCTAAAACCGGTGGCTGGCTGGTATAAAACGTTAATTTGGGGTTAATTTTTTGGCTCTTATGAACAGAAACAAAACCAAATACATTCTAAATTTTGTAAGTATTTTTTTTTTTATAGAAAGGGTTTCACTGTATATCTCTAGCTCAAATTTTTCTTTGGAAGTCTGATCATCCATTGTTGATGGCTCTACTAATTTATATTAGGTAATTATACCAACCTGTCAATTTTTGTGTCGCCACAATTGATCTGCTGCTTGCATTTGTTCTTCATGGTTTATAAAGTTGGCTGTGTAATAGCACCGACCAATTAACTTACTCTCGGTAGTTGGCAAGCTTTATACCACTAAGATTGCACATTTACTGCAGAACTGGGCGGAGTATAACAATAAAATTCCAATAGAACAATTTGGATTTAGATCAAATCGATCCACCATGGACTGTTGCTATATTGTTGCACATTTGATTGCTAAGTATGTAAAAATAAAGAAGGCTAAGCTGTACTTAGCCTTCATGGATTTGACTAAAGCTTTCGATTCTGTACCCCGGACCAGACTGTGGGTCAAGCTGAGCTCCATGGGAGTGAACACTAGGCTTTTATCCCTACTAATACAACTCCATAGTAACAATACTGCTAGAGTTAAAATGGGGAATGATAAGGAACCAAGTGCAGCAATTCCAATTAATTGAGGGGTGCGGCAGGGCTGTGTAATAGTTCCCACTTTATTTAATCTATATGTGGCAGATTTAGTAGATAATCATTAAAGACTCAAACCCTCACACCCCTAGGATTCAGTCTTATCCTCTGCATGCCCTCCAATATGCGGATGATTTAGTCCTCCTTTCACAGACAGAAAAGGGACTTAAAGGAGCAATTAGAGCTTTAATTAACTATTGTTGGCTCAATGGCTTGACAATTAATAGCTCTAAATCAAAAGTTATGCTTGTGGGTGGTAAGATAACCAATAAAGCGTGGAAAGTTGAGGATTTCACCTTCAGCGTAGTTCAGTCTTTTACCTATTTAGGCATTACCTTCACTTCGAGAGGGACTTGGGGCAGCTCATAAAGCTCTGCTAGCAAGTAGATCAGCTAGCAGCCTTTTGAAGGCTGCCA
Source organism: Sphenodon punctatus (assembly GCA_003113815.1). Lineage (NCBI taxonomy): Eukaryota > Metazoa > Chordata > Lepidosauria > Sphenodontia > Sphenodontidae > Sphenodon > Sphenodon punctatus. The sequence continues at coordinate 329,599 of QEPC01001485.1, forward strand.
ACCTCTCGAGGGGTGGATCTATATCTACAATATTAGAAACTTATTATTTGAAAATTACTGCTAGAATTCATTCCTTTCCCAGATATTACCCCATTGGAAAGAGTGCAGAATCGTTTTTTGCGTAGGCTCCTTAAAGTCAGCAACTCCATTCCAGGTGCTGCCTTAAGAGTAGAAACAGGTTCATTCTCCATTGATCACTTTGGTAGCATAACTTTCCTCCGGTTCTGGCAGAAAATAGTTAATAATCAGCAGTCTGCTTTAACTGCTTCATGTGCTAGGGAAGAGCTGGCACATTCTGGTGCCAGAAGCTACCCCTAAGCTAAGTATTTGGTCACTCAGTTATCCAGCCTGGGGTTTTCCCTGGAATATTTCTGGGGAAAGCCTCCAGTGTTTATATATTTTAAAAGTACTTGCTCTGAGATCTAGAGACATTGTTACCCAATAGGATTTCACCTTAGTAAAACAGTGGAGAACGGCGCCTAATTTTGGGGCAATAAAAACTAGTTTCTCTTTTGAACCCTACCTGGACCTCCTCTCTAGTGTAATTTTGAGAAGAAATCTCACCCTCCTTAGATTTGCCCTAATTGGAACGGCAGTACTAGAGGGTCGATTTACGGGTGTACCGTATGAACAGCAGCTTTGTGCCTGCTCCATGTGTAAAATTGAAACAATGGAGCATTTTGTTCTACATTGCCCCTACTAAAAACATGATATTTTAAATTCCTTATTGACTTCAACTTCAGTAGATGTCTTGACTGCATTAGCCAATTTCATCAGCTTAGCTACTAAAGGAGAAAGTTTGTGATGGGGCATTTGCAATTCTTGTATTGACCTGGTGGACCAACCCTAAAATTGACGTATATTATACCTATAGTGGAACTTTTATTTAACGATAAGATGTTTTTCATGTTCTGAGATTAATTTTTGGAAAATGCTATCTTTAATTTTTTTATCCTTTTTTAAAATCTTTTGTAATGTTATTCTTAACGTTTTCTATGCTATATGTTTATGTTGTATGTCCAGGCTGTATATTTCATGTTCTTGTAATTTCTGGCTATGGCAAAAGCTAAACGCCATAATAAATTCAAATTCAAATATAAAGTTGGCATTTTGGGCAGTTATTCATTATAGGAAGACGATTAAAAGGGTGTTAATGAATGAGACAGCAGCCCGCACCAGGTGGGTGTCCACCTGCCTGTTTGTTAGGTGTTCACCCCCACTGGCCATGTGGCCACCACTCACTGGACACACAGCCCCCTCTCACAGCAGGGTCCTGAAGCTTGTTGAGCCTGCCATGCAGGCAAACGTGGGCTAATGTGCACCCACGTGTCAATATCCCACCAATTAGGTTGTGTGTAGCCTCCGGTGCGTATAGGTCTGCCAGGACAGTAAAGTCGCAGGCAAAAAACCTAGAGTGTGCTAAGGAGTGACTACTTTTAGCCCGTCTCTCTGCTCTTGCTCTCACTGGCGGGCACATAACATCCACCTTAAAAGCCCACCACGCCATTTTTAAACATGCATTCTCCTAGTCCTTCCTGGTTGGCAGTACATGCCTGATGTTTGCCCTTTCTGAGCCATTGCGTTCTCCATAATGACTTGCGGAGGATTACCATCACCAGCATCCTGGCTCAAACCAACAGCCAGGCAACAACCAGCAGCACTACCACCACTGCACAATCGCAGTCACTCTCTGCCTACCAATCCACCTGCCAACGCTTCATTCCCTGGACCGAGGAAGACACCAAGGCCTTAATTGGATACAAAGAGATCCAGGACAACAACTTTGCCTCTGGATTCTGGAGGCAAACATTGCCCTATTACGAGCTCCTTGACAGATTCCTCTGTGTGGATGCAGTCCTCGTTTCATCCCGCCTGCATGGTTGCTCCTTCGTCAGGGGCCAGAAGTGGGTGGATATGGCACCTACATTGCCTGCTCCTGCTACAACCGCTCCCGCTTCCACTGTGGAAGCAGCAACCACTGGTGGACATCCCTCCATGCCCATTCCTGCCCCGGAGCCAGCACAGTTCAACACTGATACCATGACTCTCATGGTGTATACCCTCCAGCTTGAGAACCTGTCTTGTTTGAGGAGTGTTGGAATGTTAATTCACCCAAGGTTAGGACTTCCCATAACGGTGAATAACTCCCAAATCAGATTCTTGGGTCCACTCGGGTCGTACCTTTCCACACAGGAAATCAGACACACACACAGTTAAGATGCTTTTAAAAAGAAGCAGCTTTACTTAAGCGAAACCGAATAGTGAAATATTGAATAGATTGGCTGAGCAATGTCAAAAACAGTTTACAGATTACATACATAGGAAGTAAATGAGATGCAATCCAGCAAAGCATGGAATGATTTCAGCTGTGTTCCCACCTGCGGCGGCAGCGCGGAGGAGCCGGCCGACGGGAAAAGAGCCGGTGCGAATGGGGATCTGCCGCGGCTTCTCTCGCGCATGTCAGGGCAGGATTGCACCCTGACATGCGAGAGAGAAGCCGCAACAGATCCCTGTTTGCATCGGCTCTTTTCCCATCGGCCGCCTCCTCCACGCTGCCATGTCTTTCCTCGCTCCTCCCGCTGCCGCCATTACCACTACAGGTGGGAACGCAGCCTTATTCTAAAGTTACATGAGAGAAGAGATGAAATTTAACTCCTAAATCTTATTTTATTTTAAAAAGAGATTATATTTAAAACTTATCTCAGGAGAATTGGCCAGTTGTCATGAGATTGCAATCTCATCTTTCCTGAGTGAAGTAGAGGTAGAGAAAGTCAGGTTAGAGTTCTGCTTTTTATTATTATTATTATTATTATTATTATTATGATGATGAAGCATTTATATAGCACAAGCAATGTACCTGGTGCTTTACAAAGTAATGGAATAGACACAATCCCTGCCCTAGGGTTTACAATCTGAGAGACGGGGGGGAGACGAAGGAAGGGGAACGGGGGAAGAGACAAGGAGTGTAACATTCCCATTTTTGAGAGGTTGTGGCTGCACAGCAAAGTGATATAATTCAGGACTTTCCTTTATGCACCACTCGATCATGTGGGTAGTCAAAGAAATGAAGTTTTTATAGTACCTATGCATATTCATAAACTGATTATTCTTTTGGCCACTATCCTCTAATATGGTATTAAATTCTTATAAGAATTTCTATTGGCTAACCTGCAAGTAGCTTAACCTTTTTAACCACATCCTATAAAAAACTATTAATAATTTCATTATACACGTACTAATGCCAAGTAGTTTGACCAGTTTTCCCTTGGCCCCAAAGCCTTATGCTAACTACCTTGGGACTTTATCCTAAAAGTAGCCTACAGGATCCATCCAAGTTTGTTCTTTGAGAACAATTCCCACATATGGGGTTCTCCTCCGCAGGTGACCATTGGAAGCTCCATTACATCCGGAGTCTTCAGGCAGACTATATGGAACAGTTTAGAAAGGGAAGTGCTGAGAGAGTGCACATGTGCGCGTGAGCGGTAGCAGCAAAGAGCGAGCGCTCCCTCAAGTCGCTTCTGATTGTGGCCCCAAACCCTGATTAAAAAGCGAGACAAGCCCCCACAGACTAATCAGTCAGGTCAGTGAAGATGCCTGCGAAGGGTAGGGACGAAAAAAAGAAAGAAAAAGGAAATAAAGAAACGCCGCTAGAGTGGTATGTGAAGCTGCGTCAGCCGGCTGAGCCCCGGGTGGCAGAGCAGGGGAGAACGGCGGCAACAGCTGCAGTGGAGGCGGGAATGGTCACTGAAGGGGAGGATTCCCCTGAAGAAAATGAGAGGGAAGAGGAGGAGGACATGGTGGGGGGGCCCGGTTATGAGGCTACTGCTCGAACTAAAGAAAGAATTTAAAAAGGACATGCTTAAGTTGAGAGCCTCGGTGGAGGCGGGCAATAAAAAACTGGAGGGGCTGGTGCAGAGGCTTAATTTATGTGAGGAGAGAGTTTCCTCCCATTGAAGACCAGGCGGTCACTAATGAGGAGCAAGTAACAGCTCTCCAGGAAAGGGTGCATAGGCTCTCAGAAAAAACAGAGGACCTGGAAAACAGGTCTAGAAGGGATAATCTGAGATTTGTGTGCTTTCCTGAAGGGATTGAGAAAACGGATGTTAAAGGCTTGATATGGGAATTTTTGAGAGAGCACTTTCCTGATGCTCCTAGACTCCAAAAACCTGAAATCATTAGAGCCCACAGGATTGGGAGAATGCCTAGTGAAAACTTCCCTAAACCAAGGACAATTATAGTGACGTTTGCCTGCTTTTCCAGCAAGGAAGAGATTCTAAAAACAGCTCGAGTGAAAAGGGACCTGAAATTTGGAAATGAAAGCATAAAGGTATTTCCAGACTATGCCGTGGAAACAACGAATAGAAGAAGGAAATGGAGCAAATACTTTACTCTTTTGAACGAGAAGGGATGGAAGCCAGTGCTAAAATTCCCCGCAAGAATGGTAGTGAACGTCAATGGGAAATACAAGTCCTTCATAGATACCGAGGAACTTGAAGCTTTCCTGCACCTACCAACAAGGGGCACAAATTGAACCTGGATACGAACACTCCAAGATTTTCAAAGATTACTTTGGGGCCATACCATTGAAATATTAGAAGAACAGAACCATGAAATGAAGTAGGGAGGGGGGTGAGTCTCGCAGCAGGTTGGAAGCAAGGCTGCTGATGCGCGAGAAGATGAGAAGAAGAAGAGAGGGGAGGGGGTTGATGGGGGGAGTTGGGTTAGGGAGGAAGGGGGGTTGTTGGGTTTTGGGGTTAAAAGGCGCAACAAGATATCCACATTATCAATAAGATAGGGAGGTAAGCCAAGAGTGAGGAGTCAAAAGAATAAGCAGAGGCAGGTGACTTCAAGTCGAGAGAGAAATAAATATGGGAATGAATGAGATTAAAATGCTATCTTTGAATGTGAGAGGGTTGAATTCGCCCCAAAAAAGAAAAAGGATCAGAGAATTGGCAAAGGAGAATAAGACAGATATTTTATGCCTTCAAGAAACCCATCTACTGGAGGGTGAGGAGCACAGATTTATACACAAAAGAATGGGTCAAGTTGTTGCCTCCTGTGCCAGGATGAAAAAAGCAGGGGTGTTAATAGCAATTCAAAACACGTGTGATTTCAAAATAAATAATGTGCTAAAAGACACAGAGGGTAGATTCCTATTGGTAACTGGGATTTTACAGAAGAAAGACGTAACACTAGTGAATTTATATGGCCCAAAGAGAGGGCAGGAAATTTTTTATAAAAAATATATTCCTTTGATTTTCCAAAAAAAGAAAGGAACCTTAATGATAATGGGGGATCTAAATACGCCCTTGTCTAAATGGGATACTTCCAAGACACTACCATTAAACAAAAGCCAGCAGAACATCAGGGATCTTTTTGAATCTAAAGGATTGGTAGACATATGGAGACATCTGAATAAATTGAGCAGGGAATATACCTTTTACTCTAGCGTTCATAACTCATATTCAAAGATTGACCATGCCCTGTGTTTTAAAAATGAGCTCAGGCAATGCAAAAAAATGTATATTATACCACTGGTATTCACGGACCACAATGCGATAGGAATCAACTTAAAATTGGAAGATAGGACACCTTATTGCAAAACTCAATGGAGGCTTGATAGGGTGCTCCTTAAAAGCAAAGATAGTAAAACTAAACTAGAAGAGGAAATCAAAGAGTATATTGAGATGAATCAGGGGTCAGTGGACTTAGCTTCCATCTTCTGGGAAGCAGCAAAAGCTACAGTCAGGGGTAAATGCATTGCTCTTTGTGCACAAATACAAAAGAGAAAAAAAGAAATACGTATCGAAACATTCGCTAAGCTTAAAAAGTGGGATAAAATAAATAAAACTACCCCCTCTAAAATGGTAGTCAATAAACTTCGAAAAAGAAAAGAAAGAATTAATGTGTTGGAACTCAAAAAAACGACAAAGCAGTTAACTTAAAATGGATAAAATTTTATTATCATAATAACAGTAATAAAGCTGGCAGGGCCTTGGCCCAATTAGTTAAAATACAACAACAAAAGGCTGCTATATCCGGCATTGCCAAGGAAGATGGGGTGGTAGTCACGGATTCAGGGGAGATTCAAGACACGTTCGTGAGATTCTATAGAAAAATCTACGAGACAACTAATCCGGCTCCAGAGGAGATAAAAAAATGTATAGATAAATTAGACATGCCCAGACTTAACAGAGCCCAGTTCAATTTTTTAAATGCCCCGATAACAATAGAGGAAGTGACATTGGTGATTAAAAATTTAAAAAGAAACAAGGCCAACGGGCCGAATGGCTTCCCGGCGGAGTTTTATCAAACATACAGCAAATTATTGGTCCCGCACCTGACAAGGGTCTATAATGAAATTCTGCAAACCGGGAAAATGCCTAGCTCATTCTATGAGGCACAAATTACATTAATCCTCAAAGCAGGAAGACCCCAAACCGAGTGTGGTAGTTACCGCCCTATCTCCCTGCTAAACAACAATTTTAAAATCTTCTCCAAGATTTTGGCAACTAGGCTGGCGGGGATTGCAGGGGAAATTATTCATCCAGACCAAACAGGGCTTATTCCTAAGAGGCAAGGGGTAGACAATATTAGAAAGGTGGTGAATTTGATTTATGCACAAAAAGGGGGCACACAAACGATAAGCTCAATGATAATAGCGGCAGATGCAGAAAAGGCCTTTGATTTTTTAGAAATGAATTACCTATTCGAAATTTTAGAAAAAGTGGGAATCGGGGGCAATTTCCTAAAATGGATCAAAGCAATCTATGCCCAGCCCAGATCCCAGCTAAAAATTAATGGAGGAATATCACCCCAATTTGAAACTAAAAGAGGGACGCGTCAGGGGTGTCCACTGCCTCCGTTATTATTCAATTTGACAATGGAGGGCCTAGCAGTGGCATTGCGTAAAAAAAAGGAATTAAAGGAATCAGAGTGGGGGACAAAGAATACAAATTGGCACTTTTCGCAGACGACTTGATTTTGTTTATTGCTAATCCCCACCATACTTTGCCAGAATTAATGCAAACAATTGAGAGTTTTGGTAGGATGTCGGGCTACAAAATAAATAATGACAAATCACAGGCAATGATATTTGCAAAGAATGAAAAGGAACTATCAGAAATAGAGAGAATAAACCCGTTTCCAGAAAGACGAAGCGGAATTAAATATCTAGGGGTAACTCTTAACGAAATCCTGCCATGACATCTACAAAGCCAATTTCCCAGATTTAATCGATAAGGTAAAAAAGGACTTCGAAAAATTGAGAAATCTAGAATGTTCATGGTCATAAATGTATACATTTATGACACATTTATGATAGTCCTACCTAAATTTGTGTATACATTTGACACTCCTTATAAGGCTACCTAACTCGTTCTTTAAACAAGTCGACGAACTAGTCAGAGATCTGGTCTGGAGGGGGAAAAAGCCCCATATTAAGAAAGAAACCATGTTCATTACCAAGGAAAAAGGGGGATTGAATACCCCGGACATTAAACTTTATTATAAAGCGGCAGTATTGGGGGCAATCTAATTTTGGTATCAGGGCCCGAAGAACCCAGATTGGAATAGGATTGAAAAAGAGCTGACGGGAGTGACGTCTCTTGCAGAACTTTGGGTAGATGAAGGGAGACTTCCAAGTGACAAGGCCGGAGATCATCCGTTTGCAAATCAGCTTATATCCGTATGGGAAGGGGTTTCCAGGAAGCTGGGGTTCAAGAGACAGGCATCCCCTTTCTCGCTCATTCAGCGATTGGGCATGAGGGAGTCAAAAGTGGCCCACAGGTTGGTTCTCAACTTAGGTGAGAAAGGGGTTAAAAAAGCAGCTCAGCTGTTTGACAAAGGCAAATTCAAGTCAATAGAGGATCTAGGGAAAATAACCCAGACAAAAATTGATGAATTCCAGTACCTACAGCTTAGAAGCGTTTTCACCGAGCAAAAATTTAAATCCAGCTTTAATAGAGAACCCTTGACAATAGAAAAAACACTGTTTGGCCCTACGGGGAGTAGGGGGAAATTGTCTAGAATTTATAGAGATCTGAAGGAAGTTACCTACCCACCGAAACACACGTACATTCCAAAATGGGAAAGAGATTTAGGCAGGGAACTTAAAGAACAGGAAAGGGAGATCATATGGAATCACATGCACAGGTGTTCATCAGCACTAGGGGTTAGAGAGATCCAAATTAAAGCCACAACCAGATATTATATGACCCCAGCCCAACTGAAACATGGAGGGCTTAGAAGCGAAAAGGGGGAATGTTGGAAAGGCTGTGGCCAACAAGCAGATCTTAAACATTGTTTGTGGGAGTGTATATATGTGAGTAGGTTTTGGAGCAAAGTCTGGAAGGTACTGAACAAAGTGAACAAGGGTGTGGTGCCATTTAGAATGGATATTGGCATTTTGGGACTGTATCCCGACAGTAAAACACTGAAAAGACACCAAGATGCTCTAGAGGACACTATGCCTGGCTGCTCTTAATACCATCACTAGACACTGGAAGTCAGAGGGACCCCCACCATTCCAGGAATGGATTTCGAGGGTCTGGTACTTGTTCACGATGGACAAAATGCAAAATAGTCTGTGGAACCAGATGGATGAAAGGGATGAACATAAGGAAAAAGTAAGAGAGAAGAGAAAAAAGGACTATGAGGCTAAATGGTTGGCGATCTTAGAAGCAGTAGAGGGCTACGAACTCCCAAAGAATAATAAGACTTTATTGTTTGATAAATATATGTGATAGAATGTGCCAGTGCAGTTGCGGGGGAATGGAGGGAGGGGGTTGGGGTGAGGGTGGGTATAAATACCAGGGAAAATGTTATGTATAAGGAGTCTAGAAGACGGTCAAGAAAAAAAAAAAAAAGAGGGTACACCGTGTTAGAGATTGTAAGGGCCAATGCCGTAACCTAGGGCCCAGATTAGGTTCAACAGATAGCAACGGCAAAGTGTACTGAATTATACTATGACTTTTTGTTGTATAAGGGGAATTATTCAATAAAGCATTTTCAAATTAAAATAAAGAAAAGAAAGGGAAGCGCTCTCCTCTCTCCCCGCAGCCTCTGCACAGGCTTTTGATCTTGCAAGAGGGCGGGGGAGGATAAAATGGGAGGCGGAGCCTCTCATTTCCTTCCGTCTCTGGTAACTTTGAGGAACTAGTTAGTCAGCTGATTAATAGTTAGCAGTAGGTCACTTCAGGCCATCTCGGGCCATTAGTGGCTTTTTGCCACTCAGATTCCTGCCTTTGCCTTAGTTTATCTTAGGCCACTCGGGCCATTAAACAGCTCTTGAGGCTGTTAACCAATTCAAAGCTATCCACACACCAATTAATATGTCAGAGCAATCTGGCCTCAAATGTTGCCTGTCCTGACTCGCAACACTCTCCATTTCAGACAGCATGAGAGGTGTATTTCCTGCTTGGGTGAGGCACATTATACAAAGGCTTGCAAGGCTTGTGCAGTGCTATCATCTTGACCGCGTGATGCGCCTCCGTGATATTTTGATGAGGCGCGCTTTACAGGGGGGTGAGAAGGCCCACTGAGGCTGGACACAGTAAGACAGTGCAAACTTGAACCCAACATGCTGTACCCCCTAAGGCACCAGATGGTACCGCTCTCCCTCCAGTGGCTGTAGAGGGACCCCATACTCGGCCAGCAGATCCCAGCATTGACTATGGTATCGACCATAGTGCCGATTGTACCGCTCCAGGCATCACCTGCAGCACCAATGCTGCATCATCTGCTGGCCCTAGCAGCACTCCACCTCCTTTGGGGGGATGCTCAACAACTTCCTGTCACTCAGCCCAAGAAAAAGAGGAGGAGGAAGAAGAAACTGATATCTCCATCCCTCGTCTCTTATTCTCCTCAGAGAGAACTATTAGTGCCTAGGAACCCACCAGTTAGATCCTTAACCATCAAACCTGTGTTCTCTGGTGAGCCAAGTCACTGCCCTCTATCCCTGGGTACCACACAAGATCTCACTCTGGGTCCAGGAACCACTATAGAAGCAGATGTCATGGTATCCATGACACCTACCGCTCTCCTACCTTCAGAAGATCCATATCCCCATACTACAGGGGACCACTACATCACTCAGAGATTATTCTCTGTAGCTGCTGCCCACCTCCTTGCCACTGGCGGGAATCATTTGACTGGTGAATGTAGGCACTACCAGGATTACTACTAAGTCCTTCCTGGCACCAGGGGTATTGCACACCCCAGCACTGCAGCTCCTAACACCATGACTCCAAAGAATGCTTTTATGCTCACCAAGGCTGTGATTATCTCAGGATGCCAACTCAACCCCAGCATCCCCCACCAGAAGGTTGGGTCTAGCCAACTGCTACCCAACCTCCTGGGCCAATATCACTGACCTTCATGGCCCTGACACTAGTAGCACCTGCTCTCAACGCACCACCAGCCCCAGTGCTGCCTACAGCACCTATGCAGCTTCAGACACCATCAACACCAAGTCTTTGTGTTCCAGCATTGTCTGGTGTGGCAGCTGCAGTCTGTACCTTGCAGCAAAGGTCTCCTACCCCCATCCCATTGTCTGTGTCACTCTGCATTTTAAAAGACTCATCACTGTTAGCATTTGTAAGCTTTTCACATGGAGAAATGCAGTCATTCCCAGTCAGGAGAGAATTTTTCTGTAGTCTTTGCCTTTCCCCTGTGTCTGTAATGCTGTGGTTGAATATAGTTGCATTCAAATCAATCACAGACCCAAAAATTGGTTGTCTGAAGGGGCTAGTGTCACCAGAATGTCTTGTGCCCTGCTCCCAAATTGTGTTTGTTCCCCCAGGATCCACTGGGTCTGTACAACCGTGTATTTCTCCTTCCTTGGAGTCTGACTTTATGTACTGAGTGTGAAGACCCTCAAGTGTTATTTCAGACGCCCCTCCGTGAAACTCTTGATTTAGTTTACCATTCTCAGTAATCTGATCTCTGGCAGCCTCTGTGTCTTACTAATGGTTTTCCTTGTTGCCTTGCTACAGGTCTGCCAGCATAACAGGCACAGACAGAACCCCCTGCCACAAGTGCTCAGCAGAACCAGGACCTGCAGGTCCACAACCAGTGGTGCAGGGGGGATTTGGCATGGAAACTGCTTGGGAAGACCATGCAGCAGGTCTTCTCCGGACAAGATCCGGGACAGCATTAATAGCATAGCCAGGGAACATAGGCACCTGGTGTGGCATAACACAAGGTCTTTGCTGCTGAGGCTCGCTTGGAACGCCAGTGGGAGGACAGGCACTGGGCCTGCCTCTGGCAGCAGTTTGAGCGGTAGCACAGCATGGTTGAGAAGGTGAGCAAGGAGATGAGTGAGATGTTGGTACAGATGCAAAGCAGCCTGTCCAAGTTCATTCAGCTCCAGAGCTCCCTGCTCGAACATGTTGATGCCACAACCGCGAGCATTGTTGCTCAGGGGCAGGCACCATTTCCTAACACCCACAGGCTGTTCATGCCTCCTTATGTGGAACCCGCCTACCTGCTCTGGTTCCCCAGCCCTCTCTGCACTCCATTCACATCAGGGAACAGTTTCTGTGCAAGGCACACTCCCCCACCACCATCATTCCTGCATGCCTCTTGCAAACACTTCTCCGCAGCCGGATCAGGAAAATGTCCCGCTGTGAGTCCTACCACCCAAGAAAGCCCATCAAGTTGCTCCCAAAGGGAGGAGACAGAAAGAGAAAGTTTTAATTTTATTTTGATAAAGTGCTTTAATTTTTCATAAGGCATTGTTTCTGTGCTGCTTCTGAGAAAGAAAAACTTGGAGGAGGGGGGCATGAAGAAGGGTGGTATGCCTGTAGCAGGGAGCAGTCCTGTGGGGCTGCTGCCCCTTTAAGAGGGGGGCTGAGGGGGTCTGCCGGAGGGCTGAGCATGCCCAGGGGCATGACAGAGCCAGCCCCATAACGTGGGGACTAACCTGAGCTAGAAACAGGTTGAGAAACCTGGGAACAGAGTGGGCAGGTGACTGGCCCAAAAGGCTGAAGAGAGGAAGCCTGGCCACGCCCACTCTGCATGTATATAAGGGGTTGCAAGGCAGAGAGAAGGGAGTATCTGCCTGGGAGCTGAAGGGACCATATCTCCCTGAGAGAGCCTAGTCACTCTGTGCTCTCCAGAACCAGAGGGAACCAGGTACTGAGAAGAGGCTGTGCCCAGGAGGGAGCCTCTTGCCTGGGGAAAGCTTGACCAGAGCCTGGGGCTTTGAGACCTGGCTAGATCGACCAGGGGGGGTTGATATTGTGGTGCTCCTGTGCCTGAGAGAGATGGACCTGGGTCTGCAGGGTGGCGGCGACTGAGCCTGCAGGCCCAGGGACAGTGTGCACTGGTTGTGTCTAATAAAGGACTGTGGACTTAATACCCTCTGGACTATGTGTAGTGTCCTAGAAGAGGGTACCCCCCTATCTCGGGGGTTTTCAGCAGAGGCTCGGGCTGGACTATTCAGCCAGAACATCCACGAAACTGCCATGGTGGTGAGCAGATGATGGCAATATTGCTCCAATCGGTTGCCCCTATAAAGCTCGGGAACTCCTCCCGCTGAAAGTTCTCCATTACCTCTGCAGGGTCAGCAGCACTTCCACAATTGCTGTGCAAACCTCCACTAGCATGGTGTCCACCATGGAGGTTCCAACACCAAATTGCTGGGCGACAGAGCAGTAGGAGACTAGAGTGGTGAGCTTCCAGCTGGCGATGGCAACACGCTTCTCCACAGGGTTGGCCAACTGTATCACGGTGATCCGTTTCTCCAGTCATGGCCTGAGGATCTTCACTGTCTGCAGGATGAGGCAATGGGGCATCCTGTAGTTTGACCTCCTTAGCGTTTCCCACAAGGACAGCACATTCTCCCACCTGTGCTTTTCTCCTTTTCCTAGACAAGCCTCTCATTGGGTACACCGTTGTGCATGGTGTCGTCATTGAAGCTGTGTCTCCCAACAGGTACCTCTCTGTATGCATCAGCTACCCTTGCAAGCCTTTGATCCTCCCCAGCATGGCTCATTGTCTCTGGAGGTAGACAAGTGCATGGTGCCGAAGCAGGAGCTGCCTCCGCAGTGTGGTGTGCCCCACTGTCTCAGCCAGAGATTGAATGAGAGCCTGTCTTTGCCTTGACATCTTATCATGTCAACAACAGCAGAAGGTGGATCTGATGGATCTCTCGCAGGTTCTGCTCAGCAATGGAAAGGAAGGCCTGGAGTGTGATAGCCAGCTAAGCTTTCATGTTACAAAATCCTTGTCACCTGTTATAGAACCATTTGTGCCTCTGCTTTACTTTTATGGTTCGAGTTGGACTAAAACCTGGGGATGAATGATTGAATTTTTCATTGGAAGCTGTGTATTGTAAACCACAGTCACTATTTCATTCATTGTATTTACACATTTTAAAAAAACAAAACCAGTCACTTCTGGTTGGCTCTGTTGGATCTTATCAATCCAGATGCAAACCAGAGAGTTTTCGAACTTGTACAAACTGACTTGCATCATGTATTCCTAAAACAAAGCTGTACAGATTAAAATGATTTGTGTTGTGTAAAACACTCAAAATGATAATTTGTAGAATCTGTGCTAGGGAGATGCTAGAGGCTGGTTCCACACACCATTGATGGAACATCCATGGAAATCTATTGCCAAAATAGTAACTTTACAACCAAGGCCAATTGACTGGCACTCATCCTATGAAGAAACGGTATTCCTGAAATGAATAAATGAGGTGGCGTGCCTCAATTTACCCAAACGGGATTCCAAGGGACAAATGAGGTGGCGTGCCTCAATTTACCCAAACGGGATCGAAGGTTGCAATTAACAAGCCAAAGTATAGAGGTACAACTCAGTTTTATTGAATAGACACTTAACATCTGGACATGGCAGTGTTCTCAGTTACAAACCCCAGTAACCCATGATATCTTACGTGTCAGAGGCACAGTCCGAGACGCAGGCTGGTTCAGAGGAGAAGGGGAGAGGGCCCAGCAGATGGCTGGCCCGGGGGTCTCTGGATCTTTTGAGAGCGACGGTAAGGATCAAAGACCCACGCGGCTCACTGCAATGCTAGTGGCCGTTAGCGTCAATGACAAGGGGCAAGGGGCTGAACTTTCCCTTTTATAGCTTCATTTATTAGGGATACATGTTGCAGGGTCCCCTTTGCCAGGTGCAGAGAATAAGCTGGCTATTCATAATGCTATCACTTGGAGCACGGCCACCAAGCTATTTTGGAGTTCTCAGGGAGTTTTAGGGAGTTACTGTTTATTCGTAGGGGAGGGCACCTCGCTTTCTTACAAACTCCCTTTGTTTCTCTTAGGCCTATTTCTGTGTTCTCAGAGATAGTGGCTATTTAGAGTTTGTTATTGTGGCCTTGGAAATACATTTTCAGCTTAGAAAGTGATTTTGACAATTTTATTCTCATGGGCCTAGTTGGATAGTGTCAGCCTGTGGCTGAATAAACTGAACTGAGCTGTCCAAACCTGATCCTGCTTGTGTCTCTGATCATGGCCAATATTGCCTAACTGATACATAACATTCCGATACATAGAGGAGGAGTATTATTTATTCATTAATTTATATAGCACCAGTGATGTCTGGCACTGTACAGTCAGTAGTTACAGACAGTATCCTTTGGAACATACTATATGTCTTTTGGCGCATGTAACCTGATTTTTAAAGATGCTGAGAACCTGAAACCCAACTGACTTTGAGTGAAATTTGAGAGTGAGCAGTTTTCATCTACCAAGGCTTATACAAAGTTAAACCCACCCATCATTCAAGGACCCATGTTCACTGTCTTTTCCCCATTGGTAGTAATGGAAAAAACACAGTGAACACGTGTCCCATGCTATGATGTCCTCCAGGAAAGGGCTATTTTAATCCATTTTTAAATCTGGGTTTCGTTTTATAATCTTAGTGGTTTCAGAGGCTTGAGAAAATGAAATCTTATATTATGGGGTGCCTTTGTCTCTGGGCTCTTCAAACCGCCCCGAGCTGCTGTGCAGGAGGGGGCGGTATAGAAATCTAATAAATGAAATGAAATGAAACTTGAAGGCTTTAGACTGACTTTGCACTAGTGTAAATGAGTCCACCAAAGTGTGTAAGGAAGGGTGTGCTGGGGAAGGGAGGTGATGCAAGAGGAGGGTACTGTGTACCTTTTTAAGAACTATCCTTGTTGCATCTCTGGATCAAACAAGATGGCTGCCCGCCTCCTAGCAGGTCCTGTGTGTTTTAGCAACTTGTACAAAGACAGTTTAACAGCTTAAGGGAGCTTTGCTGGGTGCCCGTCATTGCATATCAGTAAGAACACAGGGAGCATGTATAGCATCTGATCAGTGTGCAAATTGCATGCAGGTTCTCAAATTAGTATGCAGCCGAGAGCAGACCTGTCTAGCCATTAGCACAAGGAAGCCAGGAGGACTGCGGATCTGCCAGCATTCAGCAGGGTGTCTGGTGCAAGGCAATCACCTAGCCTTGCCATATCTCCATCTCCCCAGCAGTACAAGGGAGAGGAGGCTAGAGACACTCACCTTTGCAAAAGGCAGGATGCAAGAGAAGAGGAGCTTAATATTGTTTTGGGGGTTTGAATCCCTCCCAGTCATGATTTTGGGATAAAAATCCTGCAGGTGTTGTATTATTATTATTATTATTATTAACAAACATTTATATAGCGCAAGCAGTGTACATGGCACTTTACAAAGTAATAAAATAGACAAGGTCCCTGCCCCTAGGGCTTACAATCTGAGAGACAGGAGCTGGGGGAGAGACATAGGAAGGGGAACAGAGAGAGAGACAAGGGGTCTAACATTCATGAAGATGCGAGGTCTCAAGTGCACGTACTTGGCTTGGTTACGATGAGAATGACAGTTCTAGACAACTGTAGAACTGTAGGTGTTCTACAGTTACTGTCTGTGCTAGAGGGGTTGTGGTGGTGGTTTAAAGCTTGATGTGAATTAAATCTGGGGGTTTTGGGTTTGCATTCCAGTCACCGTTTAATGGGGGAAATTCTCCCTGGCTTGCGTTTCAATCTTAATCTAATGTAAAAAGAAACCTGCTGTGGCTTTGAGTTTTAATCCCAGTGGTTTAGTGGGACTGATCCTGCAATGTTCACAGTGCATTTCAATACTCCTCACTCAGCATGCACTGGACTGGGGTGTCTATCTTACTGCCGCCTGTGTTTTGGTGGTGGTGTTTTTTTTTAAAGTTTGATGTGAATGAAATCTAAGAAGGACAAGCCCTCTTTGCCACCATGCACACTGAACTCGCTTCTGTTGTTGTTTGCTAAAACTGTTATCCTTGTTTGCATGTCCATGTTCTATTCCATTGATCAGGGGTCATGTAACTGTGCAATTTTAGGGTTGACTCTGCCTACCATTGGGCTGGCCCTGTCCACTTTTAGCCCTGCCCACTGCCCCACCAGCCTCAGAACCCACCAGCTTGCCACTGTGCTAGGGGAACAGTGGTGCACCGTGTGAGAGCTCTAGTTGGCTGCTGTTGGTCGTGTCATTACAGGCTGCCTATTGGGCGAAAAACTTTTCAACTAGCTTCTGCTGTGCATGCTGATACACTTGCACGGTCAGTCCAGGCGGCAGTTAAAATGTATAGACATTCCTGTCACCACCACATCAGTGCACAAGCAAACGTGTCTACAAAATATTGCATATTTTAGCACTACGGATGCATGCAATTCTTAGAATTGTGGTGGGGGTGAGACCGCTACCTGTTAAGTGATGGAGGGCAGTTGGGGGGTATCTGCAAGGCCCTGAATATTACTGTGCTCGGAATGTATATGGGAGCAGGGCAGGGATGCTATTTCCCATTGGTTGAAAGTTACTCATTTCTTATTTTAAAAAAGTATTGTTTTTTGCTTGGAATGAGCATACGGGGTTATAACGCCATAGAAATTCATTGTAGTGGGTTGATTGCTATGCAAAGCAAGATTGAGTTCAAATGTGGATGCTGGGGCTGGTTAGGTCCCCAGGGCTGAGAAATTGTGTGTGTTTGTCATGGATATGCTGGCCAGATCTGCAGAGAGAATTAGCAGAGTCCACCTTTGTGCTCATAGGGTGGTACATACACACAATGGGGTTCTGCGTATGCACAGTGGAGTGCAGACAATGCGCAACCATACTGCAGTTGCAATTTCTGCAGAATGCAGCAGTGGGCGTGCGGTGAGAGAGCGGGATCCAAACAAGAACGGGTGTTTCCTCGAGGTTTGTGCAATGCCAGAAGTAAAGTTGTCAATAATGAGGGTGGACCTTCTTTGCCATTGTTTCTCGTCACTGCCCTGATGGCAGTGAGAGAATACTCGCGATTCCATGGGGAGTGCCTCAGTCGGGTTGAAAAGTTGAATATCTTCAGGGAAATTAGTGCCTTGAGGTGCCAGGAATGTGAAGTGGCCAAAGGGGAGCTTTTTGCTCTATACGAGGTTTGGACACTCAAATGCAGAAAGCCCTCATAAGAAGGGGGTCTGAGAGGAGCATGTTTGACTGAGGGTTTTATGAGAACCAAGAGGGATTTCCAACACTGTGAAGTGTGAAACTCCGATAAAACTGCGTGCTGCTACCTGCTAGTGCATCGCTGTGAGCTGTGGCTGTGAGAAACCAGATCACAGCATTGAAAGACTGATTGCTTTTGATTTCAGTTCTTACTTTTGTTTTCACTTTTAACTATAGGCCCCCAATGTATGCAATTTACTATTTAAACTCAGCGGTATGTGCATAGCAGCCGGTTAATTACAGTTGCCAAGTGCTGGCAGGTACAAAACTAGGTATGAATAGCTGAGGATGTGCTGGGATAGCAGGTGCTGGACCACCTCCTGGAGTCATAATAGCCCAGAAAAAAGAAACCGCTGGGGAGGCTTCTGGTTCACTGTGATTCATGATGGGGTGGGATACTGGGAAGGGGGGGTGTTGGTGGATTGAGTGGGGTGGGGAAAAAAACATTTGCCCATGTATTAAGCTGGTCAGCTTAAACCTCTTGAGTGTGGACTGCATGAATGCAGATGAAATACACGGAGGGGGCTGCCTGTTAGGCTCTACACGCTAAATGTGAGTGGAGGCTGTATGGACCGAACCCAGACTCCCAACAGGCAATCCTCACATATTTGTTGTGTATAAGAGTTCTGTTGCAACATTCTACATCCCATACAGTTTTTTCAAATCAGGATCTTTAACATGGTTTTTGCTTTTCGATAGGAATTGGTCTCTAACTGTGTGAAAGGAGTTGCACTATAATGCTAGTAGAAGAGTCTATGCGCATAGTATGCGGGCTTTTTTTCTTTTTTCTTTTCTTTTGCTCTATTTTCCTCAGCAAGTGCATAGTCCTGTAGCACTGGGGTAAAGGAGTCCATGAGTTTGAAACTTGTTTCTGCTGAATGTGGTTCCATCTTCCCTTCTATCTTGCCACTCTGCTTTGGACCAAGACCATGTTGTTATCTCTTTGTACAAATAAGCAGAAGTGTTACACACAACCATTGTGTGCAACAGAGACACAGACTGTAACGTGATAGGCCAAAAGCTTAGCTATGTTGTTGACTGCTGGAGTATTTTCATAAACTAGGCCCCAGCACTGGGTGACGTTTCCTGCTACCTCTCTAAGGCTGGGTAGGAGAGGGGTGATGGAGTTGGCGTTCTCTCCAACAGAACAGATTGGTTGGGATGTTCTGGGTCTGTGGACTAGGTCTATAATTCCTAGTGTGTATTTATATAACAGGCAGAGAAAGTACTTCATGCTGGGAGCAGAAGTCACTGCTGCTTTTTCCTACGTGCATGAGAGAGGATGCCAAAGACCCATGGGAACTGGAGAATAACCTTAGTCCCGAAGTCTGTCCCCTCCCAGCACAGCATTTCAGCAGAGCAGTACCTGTGACCAATAGTGATAGGTGAAGGAAGTTTGGTGTAAATGAACATGGGAGAAGGGACTATTTAGGTTGCAGGGAATGGTGTGTAGTGTATGGTAGTTGTAGGAATGTTATGGTAAATGCCTGTGGGTAAGGAGACTAGGGCATGTGCGGTTAGGTGGCCAGATTTGTCCATTCCTGGATTCATTTTGTTTTAATTTTTTTTATTTCTTCTGGGTTTGAGCAAGGCACGGTAGGTGAAGCAATCCAACTGCTTCACAATGTAAAATTTTGTACAGTACGCTAATGAGACATTCAGTGAAACAAAAGGTAGCAAATGTAAAACTGATCAAAGAAAACAGTCTAGCATGTTTCCTAATGCCCTTTTTGGAATTGATTGCCACAGGTATCACTGAGGCAAAGAGCTCAGTACAATTTTTTAAAAATGTCATTTAGATGGTTAACAAGTATATCCACACAGATGTATTTTTTACTCTGCCTAATTTAACGGATATACAATCCCGTGCCACGTGGCATAAACCTCCAGCTGACTGACTGGGGGTTAACCAGGAACTTTGCCCAGGTTATCCCACAATGTGTAGAACATTAGCTGGAGGAAGCTAGTATCTTTTCTGTTGTGGCTTGTATATTTGGAGTTCATTAATCTCAAACCCACCATCGGTAGGAAGTACATGCACAGAAAGCAGCAGCACTGGAAACCTGGTGGATCAGCAAATCAGGTGTGAATTCACAAGGTACAACAGTTGTAGAAAAGATCAGCATTATTTGAGGCATCATGTGAAAGAAGAGGCAGGGAGGGAGGAGTCTTGCTTGCATTTAGCCCTGATGTTCCTGGGATGTTGCCCTTATTTTTGAGCACCATGTTTCCAGAAGTGGACTGACAAACTGAAGGATTTTCTTTGGGGGGTGGGGGATTAATTAGCAAACAATTGAGGAAGCTGGAGGGATCAGGAATGATTATGTGCAACTAGGCAGTGATAACTAAGCAGGTATGGGCATTTTACAAGACTCCAGAAGGGTGGGAATGTAAAGGAATGAGATAATTTTGAGAAGAAAGATGCAGAGTAGAAGGTAAATGAGTTGGGTGGAATTGGGATGGAAAGGTTAAGCTGACACGTCAGACTTTGGAAAGTCTTCCTGACAGTGACCTGAATTGCACTGGGTGAGTTTCTTGGAGAAGTGATTGGGAGCCCTGGCTGTATGAGCAGTGAAGGCACAAGCTGCCATTGTGATTGGCTTTCGGCCCGGCCATTCATTCTCTGCTTTTTCTATGTACTACACTGTACCATGTATCCCCCGTTGGATTTCAGCATTCTGAATGGAGGTCAGTGTCCAGAAAGACAGCAGAGCCATTCCACGTTGCTGTTCCTCTATAACTAGGATGGTGATACTGCTAGTGAGAGGGAATTTAGTTAATGCTCAGTAGTTGACTGTGACCTAACTGCTATTGTCTCTTCCGGCACGTTACCAGTACCTAGGGGAAGGTCTTCAGCTGTGTTGCTGAGACATTCTCTTTAAGTCTGAGCCTACACTCAGCAGCAAGACCCCTGGGTTCTGACAGCTGGAGATGCTGCAGCAGCCTCTGTTCAACTGAACATCTGTGAGTTTGTTATGGAAAGAGAATAATATAATTAGACAGAGACATGAAGAATACTCACTAGAAGCATCAATTAGCTGCATTATCATAGTTGTTGGGAAGTCTACACTTTCAGGCTGTCTGCAGACTTGGATAAACATGACTGCCTCATCTTCTGATCACATTTTCAAAAGTTTTTATTTGGAGCTATGAATGGGGGGGTGGGAAGGTAACACTTTTTAAAAATGAAAGCTGAGATTCTGAATGGAGAGGTGGGGTCTGCTGAGGCCAGGGTGTAGAGTATACAGGGCTGCAAATCTGATTATCCTTTAGTGAAAATGCAAGCAAGGGATGTGTTAGGCTTTCCCAGTCTTGTTGCTGTTGGAGATCACGCCTCTGACCGTGTGCCTTTCTTCAGACTCCATGGAATTCGGAAGTTGACCTTTGGTGGCATGAACTCATGAAAAATGCTAGCAAGGAGTGTGAGCCAGAGTGGTGTGATGCAGAAGATGAATTGTTTATTCTCTACACCAGTGGGTCAACTGGGAAGCCCAAGGTATGTTTCTTGAAGGTTGGCTTGCTAATTCCATAATATTCCTCTGGCTAGAAATGATAACTTTATCCAACTGGATCCAATTGAACATGCCATTATGGGGCCTTGTCCCTGGACAGGTTGGGTGTAAGCCAAGATCCTACCTTAGTTACAGAGCAGGATGTTGAACAGTTTACTGTTGTTCTTCCTCAGCACGCTTTACTTTGAGAGAGAGTTCACCAAGAGCTGGGCGTGTGGTAATCAGTCGAAGCAGTGAATTTTCTTTACCTGGTATCACTCTGAAGAGTTATTGATTTTCTTGTCAGTCTGGTGCTGTTTGGCTTAGGAAGAGTAATGCTGACTTGATCTTTTGAAGCTTGCCCTGGTAACGTGTACTCTTTGATTCCAGGGTGTTGTACACACATTGGGTGGGTATATGATTTTCACTGCTGCCACCTTTAAGTATGTGTTTGATTACCATCCTGAGGACATCTACTGGTGCACGGCTGATATCGGGTGGATAACTGGCCACTCCTACCTCACTTATGGACCTTTGGCAAATGGAGCAACTAGTGTGTTAGTAAGTGCTTTGGGAGGCTGGGAGTGTGGAGGAGGGTGGGCTGGAAGTTTGAGAATATGGACCTGCTAACGCTCCATGCTTTCCGCATAAGCTGCTCGTGTTAAGAGCCATCTATGGGTCCCCATGTAGAATCTTTCAGTTTTTGAAGAAATCCCCTTTGAATTGACTGTTGCCTTTGTTATTGGGCCTCCTGAGGAAAACAGCCAAAGAGAGGGTGTTGAAAACTCTCCCCCCCCCCACCCCGTTTCCTGACAACTGCAGGGACTTAAGTGGCAGAGCAGGGGGAAACAATTGGTCAGAACCACTTGTCCAGGAGGGGAGCAGAAAGAGGTCAGTGATTGAGGGCAGCTCTGCTTGCTCGTTCTTCCTCCTCCCCTCTTGTGAGAAATGAATGGCCTAGGACCCAAGGACTTGAGGGAGGTGAAGAATGTCCATGTACACCCTGTTCCATCTTTGTCTGGGAGGTTTTGCATAAGCAGAGCAACCGATGAGGTCCCAGAGAGGAGAAAAGGAACCCATGGGCTAAGGGTGCTACCAGCTGGGTTTACCCAGTCACCCTAGACTGAGGTAGCTCTGTCCACAGTTGCTCTGGGGCAAGCGCATTTCCAGAGAACGTTCCCCGTAAGTATCTGCATTGTCTGAACTCCCTGAACTCCGGACCATGGGGGCAGAGGGTATGGAGCCCAAGGCTCATCTCTGCAGTAGCTGATGCCTTTCGGGGAGGCCGAGCAGAGTGCTGTTCTCCGAGGATGAGCTAGGCTTCCAGAAAACACAGCTGCAGAGGGGGGTGGGGCAAACCAATAAGACTGTCGTTGCTGTCCTTTGTGGCTTTGAGAGGCAGTGGAAGAAAGTAGGGAAAGATTGCTCTCATTTTGTAGCCAGTGGTGCTTTTGCTCAAATGAACCCAGCCTGCTCTGGGAGGCATAGTTCCACATGAGCTGAAAGCTGAGCTCTGGAGCATAGCAGAGATTTTTTTCACTCCTACATCTCTGCTTTTTGTGTGTGGTCATTTATCGGCAGCATCTAACGACACACTGTGATCCACATGGAGCCTGCAGCATAGCCAGGAGACAGCAAAGCTGTATCTGAGATGAAGCAAAATCCAAGCAAGATTTAAACAATTCAGGTTTTTGTTCTATAGCGCAGCGGTGGGGGGGGGAGGGGGGGCGCTCAAGCACTGCATAGAGTGGCATCCATGTTTCAGTGTTGCCTCAGCAGGTTGTCAGGCGTGCCCTGAAAATTGAGGTAACTATAGATGCATAGCTGAACCATGGGCCTCCAAACCACAGCAGTTGTTATAATGGATATTAAATAGTATTTAACATTAATATCCACTTCATTTCATCTTTGGTTACATGCAAGAAGGGTTTTCAATTTTCAGTTTAAGAGCATGGCTATGTGGTGTATGTTGACATGTAAGTGGGCTGAAGCGCAGGTGTCCTTGAGCCCAAACCAGATTGGGAACCTGTGGCTTAGAGCATGGGAAACTTAGTGTGCAGCCTGAGGGGTGGGAGAGGGCTGCTGTCCAAAATCTGCATCTCAGCCTGTCAGAGTTGCTTTCTTCTGGCTCTGGCAAGCTGCTGTGTGTGCTCCTTCTTGGCCTCGGTGGTATTGGAAGGCTTCTGCATCCTGCCTCCGGAGCAGGGATGGAGAAGGTTGTGCTGACAACCTGGTGTTTTATGCTCAGTTTGAAGGACTCCCCATCTACCCAGATGTTGACCGCATGTGGAGCATCATTGACAAGTACAAGGTGACTAAGTTCTACACAGCACCCACAGCCATCCGCCTGCTCATGAAATACGGAGACGAGCCTGTCAGGAAGTAAGCACAGCTTCAGGGTGGGCTGGAGAAGTGTTGTCTCCTTAAGAGTGTCTCCTGCACATGCTGCTTGGGACTCAGAACCCTGATAGCACAGGGCTGACTCAGAGCTTTTCTGATAGTACCCTGTGTAGAAACCAATTTTGGCTCGATTCCAACTACATTGGGCCCAATGTGCCCATGTGTGCCCCCTTCCCTCTGAGCACTATAATGTCATGGTGCTCCATGGGGGGGAGGGGGGCACCTGTCGATGGGAAGCCTGACCCAAGCCCAAGGGGTCTGAGCAGAGGACTACCCACCCCAGCAGGCTTGGGTTAAGGCACAGGCCTCTAATCCTGTATAGTAAACTGTCTGACCTGCACAGAGCGGGACCAATGTTGGCCTAGAATGCTGCCAACTGTCCCGTGCCCCATGTAGCAGAATGAGGCTCTGGACAATGCACTGACTTCATATTGGAGCAGATCTCAGAGCATCTCAGTGCCTTTGCTCATTTTAGGAGAATTTTAGAATAGTCACTTTAGAAGGGTAAATTTCTAAATACCTGTTTGCAGTCTGTCCCTGCTACCCCCACCGTAGTCTTTCCCAAACTCTCTAGGGCTGGTGGGGAAGCTGCAGCTCGCACCTTGGCTAGTGCGTTTTTTATAGTTGTCTCTCATTTCTAGGCAGACTGTCAGAGGCTGGGGAAGGGAGCAGAATTTATTGTAGCATTGAGCACTTAGCTGAGCCATGATGATAAATAGAGAGTGTCTGCATCTCCTCTAAAGTCCTGATCATACCAGTAGGAGCCAGCTCTGACATTGGTGTCTCTAAATACTGTTCTCACGTACACATTCAGACTTATGAAACTGACTTCTAGAGTCTGGCCAGCAAGCTTTCTCAGTGCTGAAATATTGTCTCCTGGTGTGCGTGCATGTGTGTGTGTAAAATCAGCTGTTTCTCATTGCAGATACAGCAGGAAATCCTTGAAAGTGCTGGGGACAGTTGGAGAGCCCATAAACCCAGAAGCCTGGCTGTGGTACTACAAGGTAGTTGGAGAAGAGAGATGCCCCATTGTGGATACCTTCTGGCAAACCGAGACGGTGAGTTCTTCACCTGCCAGCTCCTGTCATGCCCCTCAGCAAGCTGGGCCCTGGGGTGTGTGTCTGCAGCACCATTGTAGCTCCTCTCAGACAAGTCATTGCTGCACCTCCACACGTGCCCAGAACACTTACCCTCCTCTCTCCAACATGTTCCTGCTAAGTCCACTGCATCACCAAATCCCAACTCCCTTGCACCCACTGCTAGCCATTGCAACCTCCCCTGCACGCCTCTCCATTTCTCGCCATCAGAATAGTGCATGCTGCCAGTCATGCTCTTGTTCTTTCTCAGACCCCTGCCTCCGGGTGCACTGCTAACCCAGGTGCTCAGCACCCTGCCCTTTTCAGACTGGAATCTCTTTGAGGCGAGCTCTTTGGTGCTGGAGCACTAGGGGTGTACATTTCATTTTTGGTATTATAATAACAAAAATAAAATAGGGATTTTTCATTTTTGTTATTGAAAATGAAAGAAAACAAAAAAAAATTTACATAACAATTAAAAAAAAAAAAAAGTTTTATTATGAATTAATAGGAAAAACCTGAAAAATATATTTTCAGCTGTAACTTCTTTATGTTTCATTTGATTGTGATGAAACTTGTAGGGAATGTACCCCCAATGGAGGGCGGTATGGGTGCCAAATTTCAGGAGGATTAGATAAAGAGATCCGATTGCATAAGCAGTTGTAATTTGTTGTTTACAAAGATCTGCGTACGCATTCCTGGCTGTAACTCTTTGTTTCCCATCTAATTTGGATGCAACCTGGCAAGATTCTCTCTCTCCCCAATACTGCTATCTCTGCCAAATATCAGAAGGATTGGATAAAGGGTCCTTATGTCATAAGCGATTTACTTGTACATGCATTTTAGGCTGTAACGTCTTTGTATTCCATCCATTATGAATTAAATTTGGCAAGATTGTGTATCATATCTTCATGATCATCACCTCCAAAATGTAGAAAGATTTGATAAAGGGTCCAAATTGTATAGACAATTGGTTTTATGTTCTGTATGTCTTTTGCAATGACTTATGTTACGCAATCACTGGCTGGGGTGGTTAGTGCCTCCCTTCGGGAGGGCAGGGTGCCTAATTGCCTGAAAGAGACTGTAGTTAGACCCCTGCTCAAGAAACCATCTCTTGACGCTGATGCTCCTGTCAGTTATCGGCCGGTCTCTAACCTCCCGTTTTTAGGGAAGGTTATTGAACGGGCTGTGGCACGGCAGCTCCAGGAACATCTGGACCGCACTGGCTTCCTTGACCCCTTTCAGTCTGGTTTTCGACCTGGGTATGGTACGGAGACTGCACTGGTGGCCTTGGTTGACGATCTCCGTCTGGCATTGGACCAGGGTCGTCAGACCTTACTGGTCCTGCTAGACCTTTCAACTGCATTCGACACAGTCGACCATGAGGTGTTGGTGACTCACTTGCGGGACCATGCCGAAATTGATGGAACAGTCTTGGACTGGTTTTGTTCGTTCCTGGCCGGGAGAACTCACTGGGTGGTCTTGGGGGAGTGTACGTCTTCCCCCTGGGACCTCACTTGTGGAGTTCCCCAGGGTGCCATTTTGTCCTCCCTCTTGTTTAACATCTATATGCAGCTGTTAGGGGAGATCGTGAGAGGGTTTCAGAGCATGCAGTGTCATCAGTATGCTGATGACACTCAGCATTATCTCTCTTTTTCCATTGACCCAGGCCATGCAGTCTCCTTATTTTCCCAGTGCCTGTCAGCTGTGGAGGCAGGGGCGGATTGGGAAATCAAAGTGGCCTGGGAGAATATAGTGTTAGTGGCCCTGTGCCGGCGGCTTTGCCGCCGGCGCGCCGGAAACGGGCCAAGGGGGCGTGGCTTGGGGGCGTGGCTTGGGGCGGGCAGAATGTACCAGATTTGGGGCCTATCAGAGCTGAGTCCCCAGACTCAGATCCTCAGCAGCCTGGCAGGGGTGAGCGGGAGGTTTTGGGGGGATGGCAGGGGGAAGACTGCCACTGGGTGGGTACTGGCCCTCATTTCAGTGCTCTGGCTCCCCAAATCACTCTGTTTCAGTGCTCAGTGGCCCCCAACCAAAAAAAATCACTCTGTCCCTTGCTATGC
>QEPC01001485.1:372064-401924 GCA_003113815.1 Sphenodon punctatus
GTGCAGGGAGCAAATGTTCCCCACAACAGAGAACACCCACTCGCTGGGGACACTGGCTGGTGGGCATGACAATAATCCCCTGGCCACTTTGGACAGTGCCAGCCACGCATTGGTCTTGCTGGCCCAGTAGGCCAAGGGATCGCTGCTGGGATTGATGCACAGCTCCTCATCCAGGTAGATATCAACTGCTGCTGAGGCACTGTCATACTCCCTCTCATAGCTGTCCCTGGGCACCACCACCCCCAGCCACGCTGTCAGTCCCTGCCCTTTTGTGGGCCGTGCAGAGGAGGAGCTGCTGGCAGTAGGGGTGCTGCTGCTGCTAATCCTGCTGCTGGTGCTACTGCTTGGGCTGGGGGCAGGGATAGACCCCGCTGACTGAGAGGGGTGGCTGCTCCTACTCCCACCATCCCCCGGGGCGTGCTGCTGCTGCCGCCACACACTCTCAAGAGCCCACTCTGCCTTCCGGACCCTCCCCACAAGATCATCCTTCCAGAGGCCATAGAGGGATGACTTGCATGCCACGCTGCCCTTGACCCTGGGGTCCAGCATTGTTCCCACCACGTATTCCCCCCGCTGCAGAAGCTTGTCGAACCTCGCCGTCAGGCCTGTCTTAAGCTTCTGCGCCAGCCCAACTGCCTCAGCCCCCAGCTTCTTGCCCCTAGGGCCACAATCCTGCCCCTGCATCATGATCTCCAGACTCCCGTGGAGACTCTGGACCAGAGGGGTCAACTGACTTATGGTGGCTGTGGAGGAGCTGATGGTCTCTGTCACCTCATGGAACGGTCTGAGAACTATGACTGTCTGTGCCAGGATCTCCCATTCTGGCCCATTGAATCCTGGAGGTGCCCCGCTGTCCGTGTCTAATTCCACCTGATGCAAGGCAGCTTTCTGCTCCACAAGCCGCTCAAGCATCAGGAAGGTGGAATTCCACCTTATGGACACGTCCTGCACCAGCAGATGCCCTGGGGAGCCTTGCTCAGCCTGCTTGGCCTGGAGGATTTCACTGCCCTTCATGCTCCTGTTGAAGGCCGCCAGCTTCCTCCCCCATTCTGTCAAGGAGCTACGGGTGCCTGCCCCAATCCCCTTCTCCCCAAGCCCAGTGCATCCATGACCACCAGGTGGAGGGTGTGTGCTGCACAAGGGATGCTAATAAATTTCGCATCGTGGACAGCCCTCACTATATTTGATGCATTATCAGTCACGACACACCCTGGGGTGAACGGTGCACCAGGGGTAACCCACTCCCCCACCATGGCGTTCAGGGCTGCCTCAAGGCTCTTAGAGGTGTGGGGGCAGTCTGTGTTCCACCTGAAGCAGGGCCCACCTATACCCTGCTTCAGGACCCCTCCTGCCACTGTCCAATGCCAACTCTGGGTCCTCCCATCAGTGCGCCTTCACCACCAGGTGAGTGTGTCGGGTGTTCCTGGAGGACCACAGGTCAGTTGTAAAATGGACAGTGGCACCCCCAGTGCCAGCTGCTCCTTCGCCCTCTCCTTCAATGCCTGGTACAGGCCTGGCACCACCATACAGCTGAGGGTGCTGCGGCACGGCATCTTAAATTGGGGGACCAGGAACCCCATCAGCCGCTTAAACCCTGTGTCCTCGACAATGGAGAAGGGCTGGCCATCAACAGCGATCATCTCGCCCAGCAAGCGCATGGCTTTCTCTTGAAAGCCACGCTGCCCTCCAGCTACCAATGGCTATGCAAGCTGCCCCCACCCCAGCTCCTCCATTGTGGGCTGACGCTGCTGCTTCTGCTCCTGCTGCTAGAGGCAGCTGCTGCAGTGGGATGGCTGCCCGATGGAGGACGAGTGGCCGCTTGGATTGGGAACCCACTTGCGTCCACTGACCCAGCCTGCCTGCTTAGCAGAGCAGCACGGTGGCACGGTTTTAGATGCCTGGACATGCTGGATGTCCCTAAGTTGGTGAACACCTGCCCTCGCTTCACCACCTTGCTGCACGAAGTGCACCGCACCGCCCGGGGATCTTCCGCCTGCACCACCTTAAAATGCTCCCAGACCCATGATTTCTTAGCCCCTCCTGCCTTTTGGCCCGCACTGGGTGACGCACTCCTGGGAGGGGCAGGACGTGGTGGCACTGGTGACACTGCTTGTTGAGGGACAGCCATCACCTCAGCAGCACCAGATACAGAGACCTCCTCCACAGAAATCTCTGCATCGCTGTCCCCATCCACAAAGAGAGTGATGGAGGCTGTTGGACTCCCCATGCTGCTCCCACTCTGAGCAGCACTCTCCCCTGCCACCTATAGCTGCTGTTGCTGCTGCTGTCCAGGAATTGGGCCCTGCCTCTAGCCGGGCTCTCAACAATGGGAGAGTCGGGGGACAATGCTGGCCCCTGCTGGGATACTTCATCCCCTGAATCACCTCCTGCCACAGATGACACAGCTACCACAGCCTCTTCTACTGCAAGGAGGTGATGCGCAACCCTCTGGCCCTTAGTGCTGGGAGAGTGAGACCCAACATAATCAGTTTTACATTATAATTGCATGGACCTACAGTCTCATTTGTGGCTTATTCTTCTCGGGAATTATGACACCAGCACTCAACCCCCAACAATAAGCTCTATTGGTGTTCGTAAATACATAATATATCATGTACCCCATTTAGAGCTATTGGTTGCTTATATTCGTTTACAGGCCTGGGGTCCCATTCAATGGCCCTAGTTCTTTATATTCTGTATCGGCTTGCCCTTCACGGGGATCATAGAGCCAGCATTTGTCCCCTGGCATAACAACCTGACTTAGGTTGGGCGGCACACCCCTGATAATTACAGTACCAATACATATCCCCTATCCGGTCATCCACAGAGTTTACCAACCCAGGTCGCATACCTATCTCTAGATGGACAAATACATTATTGACTATTAACATTTTGACGCAGCCTTATTCCTAAATCAGTCTCTTACCCCTTCCTTACCCATTCGAGGGAAGAATATCCCCTCCATTTTCCAGTAATAGCCATCTAATAGAACTCCCTTCCTGGGTCATGGTACATACCATTTAATCCTCTTTAATCCTTTTAATCAATCTCCGTTCATATTTAGTAAGGGGAAATTCCTCCTAGTTCTTTCACAACTCTTTTATTCTAATTTTTTTGCAGCAAGATGCACAAAAGTAGCTGTAGCAATCAGATCCTCTGCCTTAACCAAGCTCAGCATGTATTTTATCTTGCTCCATATCCCAATGCTCTTTCCCCTGCAGCAATGGCATAATCCAAACCTCCCTTAGATTTTTATACAAGGCGCGCTCAAAGAGGATATGGTCTATCGTTTCCATTTCTCCCTGTTTACAGATACATTTACATCTGTCCTTTGATAGTGCATTATACCGGGCATGAGTAACTGCTATCTCAATACGTTGAAACCGGAACCTAGTATAATTTCTGCGCATCTCCTTAGCACTTAGGACTTCCAGATAAACTTCCAGTCCAAAAATTTCTTTGACATGGCCATACCATGGTGCTGCCCTCCAGCTCGTTATAGCAGCCATATCCTCCTGCCTTCCTATATCCAGCATCCTTTCTCTCACCAACCTTTTCTGTTGTGCTAGGGGCAGCTGCCCCATCATCTGCACCGAAAGACCGGCTTTAGCTAAGAAGTTTGAGAGAACTTAACCATGGATACACTGCCCCACCTGTATTTTCCAGCATTTCAACTAGGCATAGGCGCGGCAATGCCTCTTCAGTTTGACTAAGAATACGCAGCCACAGGTTTACCAGTGCCTGCCTTTTTAAGGACCCAGTTGAGACCGTGCCAGTTTCTGCCCTCATAACACAGCCTGGAATTGCTGGAGGTACCCCTATAAGCTGCCTAAGAAATTTATTTTGGGCAATCTCCAACTCTGTTACTTTTTCTTCTGATATAATTTCTTGCTCATATAGCAGGACTGATCTAATTTTGATCTCATAAATCTTCAATATCCTGGACATATTGACAGGGACTTGTTGGCCCTAATTCAATTACATGAGGGCAATGTGGCAAGAGTCAGAGTACCTGGGAGTAACAGGCTCACAAGCCCTATAAGGGTGAATAAGGGGGTACGCCAGGGTTGCGTACTCGCACCACTGTTATTTAATCTGTACACAAGTGATCTGAATGTCCTAATGCTAAAACAGGATCACTGTGCGCCAAAAATCAAGTCCTGTGCTTTACCTGTCCTCCAATACGCAGATGACACTGTACTCCTATCCCAGACGAAAAGAGGATTGAAAACATTGCTAGATGCATGTGGGGAGTATTGCACTAGCAAAGGACTGGAGATAAATTTAACTAAAACAAAGATCATGATGGTGGGAAAGAGATCTAAAAAATATAAATGGAATTTGCAGGGGCATCTGCTGGAACAAGTGAGCTCCTTTTGCTATTTGGGGATGATCTTTAGTGAGAATGGGGCATGGGAGGCGCATAACAAATATATAGCAGGAAAGGTAAAGGCCCCTTCAAGGGCAATTACATCAATGGCAAGGCGCTCCACAGTAATCAATACGTCCAGGATATTGAAGATTTATGAGATCAAAATTAGATCAGTCCTGCTATATGGGCAAGAAATTATATCAGAAGAAAAAGTAACAGAATTGGAGATTGCCCAAAATAAATTTCTTAGGCAGCTTATAGGGGTACCTCAAGCAATNTAAAACCTAAATCAATCTAATCCTACTCTAATAAATCAAAAACCAGGGGAAGGGAATGAGGGATGGAATATGGAGGGAGAGGGAAAGGAATGGATTCAATGGAGGGTAGGGAGATAGAACACAGGGAGGCGTAAAAAATCAAAATAACTGCTAAATCTATCTAATATAATCTAACTAAATGATAATAGGGAGGTAAATCTGTTGGATGGGTGAAATGGGAGGAGGATTGTGAATGGATGAAGGAAGCAAACTGCTGGGAGTCAGGGAGCCTCCTGAAAATGCTGCTGATCGGATCAGTGTCTGGCTCAGAAGATGTTGGAACGGGGGCAGGGCAAAGAGTTTTGTTACTTGCTGCTCCCGCCTTACCGCAAGGCTGGATTGGCTCTGTGCAGCCTAGCTCCTGGCCAATCGCAGACTGTGAAGCCAGTGTTCTATCGAAAAGGAAAGGTGATTGGGTAGGCTGGTTGCTACTCCAAGCCTCTCCACCCCCCGGTACCAGGAAGTCTGCTCCACAGCTGCCTCCCCATTCCTGGGCCTTCAGTCACGTTTTTCCCACCTGAACTCAACTGAATGTGGCCGAACACGAACGAACTGTTCGGTCGGTTTGTAGTTCGGTTCGAGTTCGGTTTGGTTGGTTCGGAAGTTCGGTTCGGTCGTCCGAACAGACCGAGTTTGGTCCGAACTCCAAACTTCCAAACCGCGTTCACCCATCCCTAGTGTGTATGCTAGAGCTCACTGCAAGAGTTCAGCTAGCCATAAATCCAATCCCCCATGCACCTAGGGTGCTGCCCAACATCCTCTGCTCCCTCCTGGGGTATTCTCTGCAAGTTGATGGACACCCCCACGCACCTAGGGTGCCCACCCAGACTGAAGCTTGTGCCAAACAGCAGAGATGACAGCTATATCCTCTGGCCAACTGGCTTGACATTTCAAAGACATCCTGGCTGGGACAGAGATGTGATTGCCTCTCTTACTGCATGCTTCCAGCTTTCCAGGACCAATCGTGGGTGATTCTGAGGCAGGCATAGAAGGGACATAACTAGGACTTCAGGCAGCAAGGCAGAGGGCGGAGGGAAGCATCCCAGCAATCAGGAGACATGTTTTACACATCCATGCTGGCCAGTTGTCATTACAATCACATCCTGCAGCACTGTGACAGAGGACATAAGAGAATCCCTTATTGGCTTTTTCCAAAGCAGATGCTTCCAACTTCCCAGTAACAAGTAAGGGAGAGGGGTTGTGGTGAGATATGGGTGATATTTCTGCTGACCAGTTGTTATCACAAACACATCTTGTACCACAGTGACAAACATAAGAGAATCCCTGGCATAGGCTCATACTCTCCAGATGCTGTGTGGGCTTATAACTTTGCGACCCTTTTGATATTTGGCAGAGATGCTCCTAAAGGTCTCGGATAGTAGCCTTCCAAATTTAATGTAAACTGCTTGGAATACAAAGACATTACAGCTGAAAATGCATATAAAAGCAAATTGCTTATAACATCAGGACCCTTTAGCCAATCCTTCTGAAATGTGGCAGGGGTAGTAACCTTGGGTAGGGGTATAATTTCACCAAGTCTTCAATTCGGATGTGAGACAAAGATGTTACAGCTAGGAATATGTACACAGAAATTTATAAAATAACAAATTCCAACTGCTTATAAAATTGGATTCCTCTAACTATTCATTCTGAAATTTGGCATGCATTATGTCCTCCATTGTGGGTACAATCCTGCCTTGTTTCATCAAAATTGGATGAAAAATAAAAAGGTTACAACCGAAAATGTGTGTTCCATTGAAACTAATGGAAATCAAAAACAAAAGTAAAAACAAAAATGAAATAAAGACTAATGAAATATATATTAAAAATGACATTTTAATAACTAAAATGAAATGAATAACAAAAGCAAAAGAGAGTTACTGTGCACATCTCTATGGAGCACGTGATTGACTTTTTAGGCTTCCTCCCGCAGGGTGGACACGTGCTGACGCCTCTCCCTGCTGCCGTGCCGACGAAGCCAGGCTCTGCTGTGAGTAGAATCTGTGTGATTTCCTTTCTGCCTCTTGGTCCTTGCTGCACAGGATCTCAGTGCTGGAGATACTGCCTCGGCCTCCCTCCCTCCATGTGCAAAGGGAAACCTTGGCGGGGACTCTACTCTTTTTTGGTGGCCCACACTTTAAGGCTAATCTGTCTAGCTGATCTTTGGAATAAAATTGCTCCCCTCCTCTGGCCCCAGGCTGAGCACTGGCCAGCAGCTTGGAGCATAGTCTACAAGGTCTGGGAGCCGTTGACGTGAATTCCCTAGGAGCAAGGCTGTAAGAATCTAACGAGACTCTTTCCTGGGCTGAGCAAGCAGGCACCCTCTCCCTTCTTTCTGGGATTAAGTTTGGCTCTTTCATCTCTTTAACTCCCTGCTGTTAATGTTCCCTGCAGACGTTCCCATTCTTTGGCGTGGTGCCTGCAGTGCTGGATGAATGTGGTGAGGAGCTGGAAGGAGAAGCAGAGGGCTACCTGGTAAGAAGCAGCCAAGCTGTGTCCTGGTTATGCCAAGGCTCTGAGAGGCTACCATCCCCATAGCGGGAGCTCCCATGGGTGCATGAATTCACATTTTGTATTTCTGCTCTGAATAGCTCCCAAAATAGGGCCCTCCTGCTGTGTGCGTCACAATTGCTCTGACAGCAAGATGTACTTGCACCATTAGAAGTGGTGCTGGACAGAACGTTTCTGGAGCAATCTAGATAATATTTAATACTTGTTTATAACTTGGAGGAGGAGGAGCAAGTGTCACTTCCCTTGTCTCTCCCTCTCTTCCCCCTTCCCTGTCTCCCCTAGCTCTCGGGCAGGGACTGTGTCTATCTTATTTTTTGTAAAGCACCAGGTACATCGCTGGCGCTATATAAATGCTTATAATAATAATAATTATTATTATCCGAGGAACACAGGGCTTTCCTGCAGCATGAGCCAGCGCTGACTGAGCATTTGGGAATCGCAGCTCTGACTCTGTACTGCACCAGCTACTCTGTGTCTCTTGTAGCAGAACAGCAACTGTGGCCCTGTACTATTGAATTGTTACATTGCATATGGTCAAGTAAATGCTGTTTGTAGCCTTTTCATGAAATGTGTTGTGGTGGGACACTGAATTGCCTTCTAGGCCCCAAGGACTGAATGTTTGGCAACGTTCTAGTCTCTACACCACTGTGATTTGAGATCGAACAATTGCTCTGTGCTTCAGTGCTGGGTAGTTAGGCCCAGGAGCTGTGGGTGGTGGCTGACTGGCTCAGACCTTCTGGATGTGCAAGCACAGTAACCTGCAGCATAGAGAAGGTATTAGAATCAGTGTAAGGGCTTTTCCAGGGATCTTGCTGATGCCTAATGAAGGGTTGGTCTCTCCTGTCTTTTTCCCCTTAGGTTTTTAAGCAGCCGTGGCCAGGGATAATGCGCACAGTGTATGGAAACCACCAGCGATTTGAGACCACCTACTTCAAGAAGTTCCCTGGGTACTATGTGACGGGAGATGGTAAGGCTCCAGGCATGGCCTTGTCCCAGGGAGACTGTTGGCTTGTAGTGCCTGCTTCCTGGGGTGGGGCTTGTACTTTGTGCTCCCATTAGCATGGGGGTAGGGCGGTGTATGTGTGTGCACTAGGGGTGGGCTGATCCTCACTTCATTCAGATGGATTATTCCATTGCCCTGTTGTTGCATAGCTGGCTTTGACTCCTTTGGGGCTATCTTCTCATGCTGGTTGCTCTGGTTATTTCCAGGCTGCAAGAGGGATAAGGATGGCTATTACTGGATCACAGGCCGGATTGATGACATGCTGAATGTTTCTGGTAAGAGCAAAGCCAACTGCCTTTATGGAGATGGAAGGTGATGTTTAAAGATCAGATTGCAGCTCCACCCTGGGCACAGGAGAGAAATGTAGGGAAGGATTCCTTATCCTATTTCACTGTCAGTGCCCTGCCTTTGGCAAAGAGTGTCCTCCCTACAGCTGTTTGCAGCAGCACGTGGGCCTCGCTGGGAGTGTAAACTGGAGCAGCTGAGAGGAGGGGAACATAAACAGCAAGCTGTCTGGGCTCAGATGCATGGGGCAAACTCATAAGTGCCAGTTTGGGAGCCCTCTCCTCACCCTGCACTGGCACGGACTGGTACTTGCTGGAGGAGCTGACTGAATGGGCTCTTCCTATAGGACTACCATTGAATTAGGATCCTAACAAATGAACGAATGTGTCTGAAGCATGCTGGGGGCCCTTTCAGCCAATAGAATGCCAAGCTTACAAATGAGCTGGGAGAGGATATTATTGCCACACAGGTCACAGTGGCCTGGAAGGGATGTGTGGGGGCTGTTCGTGTATCCTGTTCCTGTACAAATAACTTGGGGGTAACATGCTCTGCCAGGAAGCTAGTGACAACGGCCAATAAAATCAGGTCCCCACAGTTGACTCATTTCCACCATGTCTGAATGTCTGCCCCTTGGTGCTGCTCCTCCAAGCCCATGTTCTTTTTGCTGTCCTGCATGTGCGGGTCATTATTACCTGGCATGAGTTAATACTCCTCTTGCAGCCATGTTGACCAGGTTGCAGAATGGCTCCACCATGTTGGAACGGAGTTTGATGTAAGTGCTACCAGATGGTGCATTCCTCTCTTCCCCCTCCCCCTCACCCCCTTGCTTGTTTTATGGCCCTGCTGCCAGCCCTGACGTTAGGGCTTTGGCACCCCTTCTACTGATGTGTCTTTTCTTTGCACAGCTCTATCTCATACGGTTTGGAATCTTAAAAGTGCTCTGGGCCCCCTGCTGAGAGGCACTGTAGGAATGTCAGTTATCTCTTCCCTTGGGGTTTGAATGTTGTCCAGTGACACCTCTGACAGTGCCCATAACCTGCATTGAATTTTGCAAGATGTCTGATTAAATTCCCCTGCGATAGCAGAGTGTTAGTAGCACCCAGTGGTTGGTGACAGCTTGCCTTGTTCCAGGATGAGCTTTCATCGGGCAAAAAGAGCCCAGCTTTCTCAGTGTCTCCCTCCCTCTGCTCATGCGCAAACCTCCCTTCGTTTGTGCAGTGGCCAGGAGAGTAGAAGCTGGCTCCTTAGGCAGGATGCACTTTTCATACGCTGATGTATAACTAGCGCTGGCTCCCGCTGGGCACAAAGGGAGCAGACTTGTAGAACGATCTTCCCAAAGAGAATTCTCAACCAGCTGTGGTTATGCTGCTCTCCAGCTTCAGGCCTCCTGCACAGTGAAGCCTCCCAGCTTCCGGCAGGAGCAGTGCAGGAAAACTCTCCCTCTTTCGGCTTCCAGGTCACTTGCTGAGCACAGCAGAGGTGGAGTCTGCCCTGCTGGCGCACTCGTCTGTTTCGGAGGCGGCAGTGGTTAGCCACCCACATCCTGTGAAGGGGGAGTGCCTCTACTGCTTTGTGACTCTGAGGGATGGACATGAATTCACCAAAACCCTGACTGATGAGCTGAAAAAACAAGGTAACCATGGTGGAGCTTTTTCACCAATGATGCACAAATTTGTCTCGTCTAAAAGCGGCCATAGTGTGACTGTGAGGGTCAGACACATGCCAGAGTGGTGCCTATGGATTTGTAGTCTCTGAAAGTGCCAATCCAAAGGATGATGCCTTCCCTTAGACAGGGAAGGCCATTGACCTTTCTGGAATGAACCCCACTCCTAGTTTATCTCCTTTTGCTCCTCTGTCTTGATGATAAGGCCATTTCAAATAAAAGGGTCATCCCTTGAGTCTGCCAGGGGCTAAAATTAGCTCTCCGAGCCTTGCATTTCTTCACATGATGCTGGCCCTGCCAGCTGGCATCAGACTGGAATATGCAAGGCAGCTGTGTGCCTCATGCACAGAGTTTGGGTTCTGCAGCAATGGCACATGCACAGCCACACTGCTCCTCTGCGTTCCCTTTCGGGGGGAGAGGTGCTGGGAAAGTTGCCTGGCCAACCCCCAAGCTGGTGCCAGCAGGATCATATGGGCTAATGGTCTTTGAGACTGTGGTTTCACTGCAATGGAGCTGGTTTGCTTGAACTCAGCTTCTCCTTTGAAAGGGGAGGGAGCATATCCAAACGGGCCACTCAGCCTGGTGTTGCCCCCTAGAGCCTCTCAGTGCACATGGCAAGAGGTGTGAAGACGATGAGGATTCACTAGCAACTGGTGTGGGGCTTTATGGCTGTTGGTTCCTTGCTGCAATCCCACTGACTCTTTCAGTACCTGGGTGGGGGTTGAGAGGCCTGGGTGTAAGCTAGTGGGGAATCCCTTATGCTGTTGGAAAGCCATTCTGTGAGGATCTGATAGAAAATCTGGGAGGCTGAACGTGGCAATTGCAGCAGTTGGGGGATACACCAGCTTGTGCACTGTTGACATAAGGGAATCTGGTGCAAGAAGAAGGCAGGGAATGAAATGCCAGAGGCCTTGGGGATCAAGCATAGCTACTTTGCTTTTGCCTGGTTAGAGCCCTGTTAAAATACGCTGGCCAAGGGATGGAGAGTGGTGTTTCCCCTCCTTCAAGATACCTGCCTGAACTGGCCCTCTCTCCAGCCAGCCCTCTGCAGTCTCTAGAGGCAAGAATCAAAAGTACTTGTATGGGACCCCATTGCCTGGCCAAGTCACTGATGGAGTAGCTCTTTCTACTTTCTATTTTGCTAGATTTCCATTCTCCTCTGCCCCAGGAAATGTTCTGGGATGAGGTTCCCAATCTGTACTGGGATCCTGAGTGGGAGGATCCTGCCTTTTTCAGATGAGATGGGATTGTGATCTGGATTGCTATTTTACAGATATTGCATGTGTGGGGCTGTCTGGGGTTACAGGATTAGGTTTAAGTCTCAAAACGGGGTTGCACAGGCAAAAAGTTTGGAAACTTTGGTGTGAGTGGGGGACTCCCAAGTCATTGCATTGAAAATCTCTCTTTCCTGTTCCAGTCAGAGAAAAAATTGGACCTATCGCAACCCCAGATTACATTCAGCATGCTCCCGGCCTGCCCAAAACCCGTTCAGGTATGGATCTGATTTCACCATCTTCAGAAATGTCACCCAAACAGCAGCACAGCTTATGGGGCCCAAGAATAACCCTTGCTTTATACCTTAGCATCTTGCTAGTTTGGGATGCAGGCTTCACCAGGACCTTTAATATTTCATGTGTACCCTCCCTAGTGAGGGGGAAATCTTTCCTTACTAGCAAGTAGGAGATCCCCACATCACCAGCTACATAAAATCCCAGTCATTCAGGTGCAACTTGTGAGCTTGCTTCTTTACTAATGCAAAGAGCAAAGTAGGTATGAAGGTAAAACAATACCTGGAATATTGCACAGGGAGAAGGGACTGTGCCTTTGAGGGTAATCCTTCAGCTGTTTTATTGAGTTTTAATGTTTGTTTGTTATAATTGTTTTGTGAGCCACCTCGAGCTGCTGTGTTAGGAAGGGTGGGGTATCCAGTTTTATAAATAAATAAATAAATAAACTGGATGTTAAGTTGTGTGCAGGCTTGGAAGTCACAGTAGTGACGCCCAGGCAGACCAGAGATTGGCTGCCCATGGTTTTCTCTGTATGGCTATACAAATGCAGGTCAGAATTTTAAATGGCTAGTCTTTCTTATTATATGAACGTTTCTCCTTCTTAGGCATGGCCAATGCACTGAGTGGGGGAGACTTCTTGGTGGCATCAAAAATTTCCCTTATCTGCGAGTAGCTGTTAGGACCTGTAGACTACAGGCTGTAGTTCATAATACAGCTATGCTGTAGCTGTGTGGGCAGCAAAGAAGGTGTTCTTTGTTACCATCATAGAATCTGCGAAGTTGTGTCCAGCTGAGCTTTTCTGGGTGGTGCAGAGGCTGGTCAGTCCGGCCTCCCTCCCCCTAGAATTGGCATCTTCCGGTACTCGCTATGACATGTTTGTTGACGTCTTCGTGGATAACGTCGCCCGGATTCATCACGACTTCGATGCCACACTTATAGCAGTGAGTGAACCTGAGGCTGTAGAGGTCCCGCCTTGTCTGATTTCATGGGATCAATTTCAGTGGGTGCCACCCGCTCATGTGGCGGATGTCCTTGGGGCGGTTAGAGCCACCTGTTGTGAATTAGATCCATGCCCGTCCTGGCTGGTCATGGCATGCCGGGAGACGTTAGGGCTGTTGCTGGCTGGGGTTGTCAATGCCTCCTTTAAGGAGCGTAGAGTGCCAGGCCGCCTTAAAGAGGCAGTGGTACGGCCTCTGCTCAAGAAACCATCTCTTGACATTCGCTCCCCTACCAGCTATCGGCCAGTCTCTAACCTTCCCTTTTTAGGGAATGTTATTCAGTGGGGGGGTGGCTTGGCAGCTTCAGGGGCATCTGGATCGGGTCAGTTTCCTTGATCCTTCGAAGTCTGACTTTTGCCCTGGGTTTGGCACGGAGACTCTGCTTGTGGGTTTGGACTCTGCTTGTGGCTGTGAATTAGATCAGGGCAGATTGTCTCTTCTCTTTTGATTTTATTAGACCTGTCAGCACTGTTTGATACCGTTGACCACAAGATGTTGGTGGCTTGTCTGTGGGACTGAGCCGGGGTGGGAGGAATTGTTCTTGAATGGTTCCACTCATTCCTGGCTGGGAGAATTCAGGAGCTGATTCTTGGGGAGTGTTCATCATCTCCCCGGGACCTCACATGTGGAGTCCCACAGGGTTCTATTCTGTCCCCCCTCCTGTTCACCGTGTATATTCAGCTTTTGGGCGAGGTCGTGAGAGGATTTGGCGTACATTGTCCTCAGTACGCCAATGATACACAACTTTATCTCTCTTTTTCTTCAGACCCAGACTCGGCAGTCTTGGTGCTTACCCAGCGTTTGGCAGCTGTGGGGGATTGGATGAGGGTGAGCCGTCTGAGGTTGAATCCCAACAAGATGGAGGTGATGCTGGTGGGTAGGGCTGAGGGGGTGGTGGCTCCTGTCATTGACAGGGTTTGCCCCCCTTTAGCTACTCAGGTCTGTGCTCTGGGGGTGCTCCTTGATTCACAGCTCTGCCTGGATTCCCAGGTGGCGACTGTGGTGAGGAGCGCTTTTCGCCAGTTACATCTGGTGCGACAGCTATGGCTGTATGTCTTGGACTCTGACCTGGCCACCATCATTCATGCCTTCATTACCTGTAGATTGGACTACTACAACGCACTGTACATGGGGCTACCCTTGGTGACAGTTCGGAGGCTGCAGCTGATGCAGAATGCAGCGGCCCGTCTCCTGATGGGGACGGGTCGTTGTGAGCACGTTACACCAGTGCTCCGTTCTCTGCACTGGCTGCCTATTGTCTTCCGGGCTCGATTCAAGGTGTTGATAATGACCTATAAAACCCTAAATGGCCTGAGCCCTACTTACCTGCGGAACCGCCTCACACCCTGGGCCGTGCAGCAGCCGTTGCAGTCGGCCAGAGACGCCCGACTCGAGGTCCCCCAGGTTTCCCAGGTGGCAATGATGGGGAGAGGATTCTCAGTGGCCACACCTAGGCTGTGGAATTCCCTCCCAACAGACTCCTGCTTGGCCCTCCCCTCTTTACGGAGACGGTGTAAGACCTGGATGTGCCGCCAGGCCTTTGTAGAGGGACATGGGTAGGGGGAGTTGGGAAGAGGTCTTGATTCTGCTCTTTTACTAAATTTTGTGTGTTTACATTTTTAGCTGTGACTTTAATTGTTGTTTTTATTGTGAATTATTGAAATGTTGTGAGCCGCCCCAAGGTACTATTGAGCAGGAGGGTGCAGGATAAAATGTCCCTAAATAAATAAATTAAAATTGTGGTGTTACAGCCAGCAAGCAACGCTGACTAATCAGTTCCACTTTGAAATTGCACTTCTTTGCTGACTCACGATCCCTCATGTTCAGGATAATATTATTATGTTGTAACAGGGGCCCAGTCCATTTTGTGAATGGCACTGATTGCATGAACATGTCCAAAGAAATCCCTGCAATCCCATATTCAGTGGAAACTTTCATTTTCTCCATAGCAATGTAAATGTTAGCTAATCTGATTCTTCATTTGATTTCCTATCAAGGTACAATATAATCACCATGGACTTTTTTAAACCTTTTTTTAAAGGTAAAATAATGCGACGGGTATTAAGGAAGATTGCCAAAAATGACCGGGAATTGGGAGATACCTCAACTGTGACGGATCCGGCTGTTATAAACAATCTTTTCAGCAACAGGTGTCAGACAATAATGTAGCGGGGCACCCTGCTGCCATTCCTGATGATGCAGCGACAGCACAGAGACTTGGTGAGAGAGCAGGCAGCCGAAAGATCCCAGAATTCACTGGGGAGAAGCCACAACATGCCGAGCTGAGTGTAAAATGCTATAAATGAGGAAGAGTAACTGGGACTCCATGAGACAGCCCTCTCGCTGTGTCATAGATCTGTGGATTTGAAATTCCAGCCTCATTCACTTCGTGCAGAACGACTTAACTTTTTTCCTTTTCATCCATTTGTTCATGACTTCTCTGTTTTCTTTTTAAATTTTGTAACAGGCAGGGCCTGGAATCAGCGGGTAAGATGGGAAACGGCACTCTGTTCTTCATCTGTAATTACATGCCTACAAATGGCATTGGGCTCCAAGAGACTGCGTAATAATCTCTCATCGTAAAGCAGAACTACTGAAAGAGACTTTTAACAGCCCAGGGTCTATCGAGCTTCATCTGCAGTTATCCGTGCTGCAAATAAACTGCTTACTATTCTGTTTCAGTATATCCTAGGTTATGGGAAGTTTTAGAAAAACTGTCTGTACTTGTGAAGCTGTATAAACTATTTAAAAATTTGTATGTCCACTGAATATGCTCACTCTGAGCTGTTTAACCAAGATTGTCTAGACTCTAAAAGGGAAGACTGTCTAATTGGTTTTAATTTTTAGCGATTTATTGTAGAACTCTCAGTAACGAGCTATCGCTACCATCTAACTGCTGGGTACCAAGAGTAGAATTTTCCCAGGACAAGCTTTTTTGCTGGCAGTAAATTCACACGGGTACCACTGTCAGGAAAGGCTGCGTTCAGTGCCTGGGGATGC
The DNA here is from genome assembly GCA_003113815.1 of Sphenodon punctatus. Taxonomy (NCBI): domain Eukaryota; kingdom Metazoa; phylum Chordata; class Lepidosauria; order Sphenodontia; family Sphenodontidae; genus Sphenodon; species Sphenodon punctatus. Next base: position 387,722 of record QEPC01001485.1, read on the forward strand.
TGTATTGGGCATGCTCCTTAGCATGCTATGGCTCAGCTGGGTGGTACCAATAGGCCACACCTGAAGAAGTTCCAGTTATTCTGAGTGCAAATAGGATATTCATTTGCCTTTACGGGAAGGGAAGTGGGTACTGTAGATACTAAAGGAAGGGTGATTGGGGAAATTATGCAGAGGTGTCCTTTCCCAATGCCAGTTAATGACATGTGTCCAAAGGTCACATCTGCTAAGAGCAATGATTACATAGGCAGGATTTTAGTCTTCTAGAAAGTCGATTCCTCATCAAGGAAACATAGGGGAAAGTATTTAAATCACGTGTACACTGAGACCTGATATGGCTGCATTACAATGGGAAGCCCTTGGAATATCCTCTGTCCAGCACCCTAAACATAACTGGTGATGTTGAAGGCTACTCCTATGGACAGGTTTTTGTCCCAATAACTCTGTCATGTGGTAGAACTGCAGCACATAACTTTTCTGCTGATGTGGGGAGCTGCTTTCTCTGTATTAGAAATGGCTTTGGATTTTTTGTTTTGTTTTTTAAATAACACTCCAACAAATGGGCAAAAGTAGGTTTTAACTCTATGCTGCAGTGGCCATTTTGTATCAGACTAAAATGTTTGCTTTGTCCATGTAACTGTTTGAAATTGGATTTGGCTAAAACTAGTTGTGTTCGAAAAGCCACATCCTAATGGATGATGCAAGTGTTGCCCTAACCTTGACTTGCTGTTGTTACTCATTTCTCAACCGCTGTTCTGAATTCTAAACATACTTATCTGTAATCTGTTAAATCAGTAAATCTGTCTAACCCATACAGTCTATAGACATGGAGCTAGACAACTGGCTTCCTACATGCTGTTAATAGGAAATAATTCCCAAACCATAGCCCTTTCTTTTTAATCTTGGTCTGATATATAATTTTGGTTGGAAAACAGCTAGAATTGTTTTAATTTGAATAAAAATCAAAGAAATAAAACATATAAACAAATGGTGGCATGGTTGTTGTTTTGCAGACACGAACCTAGTTTTCATGTAGAAATGGGGATCAGGATTTGTTGCTGGTTTTGGAGGCTTGTGCTGGCATCCACCACTTTGCTAGTACTATCCAGAAAGCAATAGCCGCCTTAGGGCATGGGATTTACTCGTGACACCTTGCAGTCACACCAATATCTGCCAGCCAGGTCAGAGCGTGCGTAAGACTTGACTAGACACGCTCCTGATTGTGTCGCTAAGCTCAGGTTCTGGCGATCACAGCCTGCATCAGGATCTTGTTGCAACACGGAGCGCTATGGATCTTTCACATGGGGACGAGGGTGTTCTTGCAGAGAGTGCCACTCAGTGTTCTGGACTGCAGCATGAAAGCCCATGCCTCGTTTGATTTCACACTTCTGAGGTGGCTTATTAGTCTGGAGCAAGGGGGATGAGGTAGTCCCTCAGGTAGGTAGGGCCCGGACTGTATAGGGCTTTATAGGTCAACACCAGCACCTTGAATCTGGCCTGGAAGACTATAGGCAGCCAGTGCAGTGCACAGAAAACTGGAGTAATATGCTCACGATGACCCGTCCCCATAAGCAGACTGGCTGCTGCATTCTGCACTAGCTGCAACCTCCGGACTGTCACCATGGGCAGCCCCACGCAGAGTGCACTGCAGTAATCCAGTCACGAGGTAAAAAAATTATTTATTTATTTCAGTTTTCTTTTATCCCGCAACCCTCCTGCTCACAGAGCAGCTCAGGGCGGCTCACGTACGCCATCAATACACCAGCCGCACAATAAGACACAATTCACAATTTAAAATTCATTAAAAATACTAAAAATGTACTAAAAGGGCAGCACCATTTGCCCCCTCCCTAAACCCACCCACCCGCCTTACCCGTCTCCCTCTCCAAAGGCCCGGTGGAACAGCCAGGTCTTACACTGTCTTTGGAAAGAGGGGAGATGTGGGGCCAGGCAGGCCTCCATCGAGAGGGAATTCCACAGCCTGAGAGCGGCCACCAAGAGCGCCCTCCCCATCGTCGCCACCCAGGAAACATGGGGGACTTGGAGTCGGGTGTCCCCGGCTGACTGCAGGGGCTGCAATATGACCCGGGGCCTAAGTCGGTCCTGCAGGTAAACGGGGCCTAGGCCGTTGAGGGCTTTTATAGGTCATTACCAACACCTTGAATTGGGCCCAGAAGAGAACAGAGCACTGGTGTAATGTGCTCGCAATGATCCATCCCCGTTAGGAGACGGGTCGCTGCATTCTGCACCAGCTGCAGTCTCTGGACCATCCCCAAGGGTAGCCCCACGTAGAGTGCATTACAGTAGTCTTAATCTAGAAGTAATAAAGGCATGGATAATGGTGGCCAGATCAGAGTCCGAGACTCACGGCCACAGCCGTCACACCAGATGTAATTGGCAAAATACTCCTCTTGCCACCACCTCCACTTGGGAATCCAGGTGGAATTGTGAATCGAGGAGCGCTCCCAGACTACGGACCTGAGTGGCCAAAGGGGGGAAACCCCGTCAATGGCAGGAGCTACCACCCCCTCAGCCCTAACCACCAACATCACCTCAATCTTGTTGGGATTCAACTTCAGACGGCTCAACCTCATCCAGTCCCCCACAGCCACCAAGCACTGGGTGAGCACAGAGACTGCCGGGTCTGGGTCTGCAGAAGAAGAGAGGTAAAGTTGTTTATCATCAGCGTACTAATGACAATGCATGCCGAACCTTCTCATGATCTCGCCCAAAGGCTGCATGTACACGTTGAACAGGAGCAGGGACAGAATAGAACCCTGCGGGACTCCACACACGAGGTCCCCGGGAGATGAAGTATACTCCCCAAAAACCACATGCTGAGTTCTTCTGGCCAGGAATAAGCTGAACCATTCAAGAACAGTACCACCCACTCCAGCCCGGTCCCGCAGCCGGGTCACCAACATCTCGTGGTCAACGGTATCAAATGCTGCCGATAGATCTAATAGAATTAAAAGAGACGATCTGCCCTGATCCAATTCACGGCGCAGGTCATCAACCAAAGCCACAGGTGCAGTCTCCGTGCCATACCCAGGACGAAAGCCAGACTGTGAAGGATCAAGAAAACTGACCCAATCCAGATGCCCCTGACACTGCTGAGCCACCACCCATTCAATAACATTCCCTAAAAAGGGAAGGTTAGAGACTGGCCGATAGCTGGCAGGGGAGTCAATGTCAAGAGATGGTTTCTTGAGCAGAGGCTGCACCACCACCTCTGAAGCGCGGCTCAACACTCTGCCCAACGGCCCAAGTGTCTCCCGGAAGGCCTTGACTGGCCAAGATGGGTATGGATCTAATTCACAAAAAGTGGCCCTAACCGCTCTAAGGACATCCACCACATCAGCGGGTGACATCCACTGAAATTGATCCCATGAAAACAGACAAGGCAAGGCCTCTACTGCCTCAGGTTCATCCATTGTTCTAAGTGCAGCATTGAAATTGTGGTGAATCTGAGTGATTTTATCCACAAAAAAGTCAACATACATGTCACAGCTGGCACTGGAAAATTCCAGTTCCAAGTGGAGGGAGGCCGGACTGACCAGCCGGACTGCACCACCTGGAAAAGCTCCACTGGATGTGACATTGCGGATGCTATGAGGGTAGCAAAGAACTCTTCCTTTGTTGCCCACACAGCCACCGCATGAGCTTTTAAACTAGCTTTATGCTGCAATCGGTCGGCTTCAGCATGAGCACAGTGCCACTGTCACTCCAACCGCCGACCCTCCTGCTTCATCCGGCACAGGTCCTCTGTGAATCAAGAGGACCTGCGTCATCGGCAATCTGGAACCGGATGCCTGGGAGCCGTTTGGTCAGTGGCCTCAGTCAACAAGGTAACGAGGTCATCAAGCGAATAGTCATAGAGGTCGGGAGGTAATTCCCGTAAGACATTCTGGAACCTTTTTGATTCCATTAATCTCAGGGAGGCGAACCAACCGAACTGGTTCTACACCTCTCCAGGGGCAGACATGCACCAGGAGATCGGCCTGGAGGAGATAATTATCAGTCCATGACAAAGGAATAGTTGATACATCCCCCACCACCAGATCCCCTGCCTCAAGGCCAGTGCAGAATATCAGGTCACGGGTATGTCCTCCATCATGAGTTGGGCCCACACCACTCTGAGACAGTCCCATTGTTGTCATGATGGTCATGAACTCACGCTCCGCTCCTCCAAGATTGGCATCGGCATGGATATTGAAATCCCCCAGGCTAGAGTCCTCGGAGATCGCAAGACCACCTCCGACACCAGTTCAGCTAGAGCGTGTAGGGATGCTGCCGTACAGGTAGGTGCATGATATATCAGCAGCAGCCCCAATCTGTCTCCAGCCAAATCAATCATCAGATGGATACCCTCCATGCCCAAGATAGTCTGCACCTGAATACCTCCTCACAGACCAGGTGTCCTTAAAATTAACAGCTACACCCCCTCCCCACTCCCCTGGTCTCGGCTGGTGCTGTACAGAGTACCCAACCAGAACAAGGTCAGCCAAAATTGGCCCTGACTTGGTGTCCAGCCAGAAGTCAGCTGATTGATCAAAGATTAACTCCCGGATCATTATAGATTTATTAACAACTGACCTCGCATTAATCAGCAGCAGTCCCAGGCCAGGGGCCCTCTCATTCTCAATCACCACCTTACCTGTCCGGGGGCCTGTGAGAGGGACAGGCACCAAGTACCTGTTCCTTCTCATCGTTGTCACCTGCCTCCCAGAAGGACCATAATTGCCCTGGCCCATCATGACCCCAATGGCTGTGGAACACACACACCCCGGCCCACCCCCTACCTCCCTGCCGGTGGCTGTCCTGCCTGGGCCCGAGGGAGACCCCCATCCCGTATATCCCCCTCCCAACCTCCCCACCCCCCTCAGGCCACATCCCCCCCCCTCACACCGGGGGAACAGTTCTGATCCTCTCCAACCCAGTCCCCCCCTCTCCTTACACTGGGGGAGGGGGCCATGCCGCCTATCTTCCCCCACCCCCCCTTTTCACAGTGGAGCCAAAAAAAACCACCCCTGTCGGGTCACGCACACCCCTCACACCGGGGGAACAGTTCTGATCCTCCCCAACCCAGTCCCCCCCTCTCCTTACACTGGGGGAGGGGGCCATGCCCCTTATCTTCCCTAACCCCCCCTCTCCCAAAACAACCCCTCTCTTTGCCCCAATGATCAGCCGCACCAAGGGCCCTTTGACACTGCGCTTAGGCACACGGCTTGCGGCGGCGCTGGGCTCACTGCCACTTAATCCCCTCCTGCCAGACGTTCCTCCTGGAATGGGGAACCCCAGACCCTGTCTCTTCTCCTTGTGCCAAGGACTATGAGCTCCACCATCCCTGCATAAGGGCCTGTTCCCTTCTCCCTGGGGCGAGCCCTACCTGGCTCCTAGCTCCCGAAGTCAGTCTGGGGGTCCTGGTGGCAGTGGGGCAGCGGCTGTTGCAGTGGTGGTGGCAGCTGACTCTGGCGGGGGCATGGATAACAGTGGCAAGGTCCTGATTCAAGATATACAACCGGAGCAGTCTTACCACATGTTATTGGTGAAAGGTGCTCCTAGCCACACCCACCACCTGGACATCCCGGTGTAGCTGTGGATCCAGAAGGGCCCCAAGGCTCCAAGCCTGAGAGGCCAAGGGAGGGCGAATCCCATCTATGGGCATCCCACCCTTGCCCAGATCTCTGACCCTACCAACAAGTACCACCTCCCTCTTATCAGGATTCAGCTTTAGTCAACTCAGCCTCATCCACTCCCCCAGAGCTGCCAGACATCAGGAAAGCACTGAGTCTGCCAGGCCTGGGTTGGATGAAAAGGAGAGGTAAAGCTGGGTGTGATCAGCATACTGATGACACCACACCCCAAACCTGTGCATGACCTCCCCCAGCAGCTGCATATACACCTTGAACCAGAGAGGGGACAGAATAGAACCCTGAGGGACCCCACACAGGAGGCCCTGGGGCGACAGTGAAAAGTCCCCCAGTACCACCTGTTGAGATCTTCTGGCTAGGAAGGAACAGAACCATTTGAAGAATGGTCTGGTCCACCCCATCAAGGTCCTGCAGGCAAGTCACCAACACCTCATGACCAACTGTGTCAAAAGCCGCCAACAGGTCCAGTAGAATCAGCAGGGCCAAATTGCCCCTGTCTAACTCCACCTGCAGGTCATCAACCAAATCCACAAGCGCAGTCTTAGTGCCATAACCTGAATGAAAGCCAGACTGCGAAGGGTCCAAGAAACCGATGTGCCCAGAGCTGCCGAGCCACTGCCCATTCAATAACCTTCCCTAAAAAGGGATTAGAGACAGGCCAATAATTGGCAGGGGAATCCCTCAATGAACCACGGGGACCGGATTTGTGACATTGAAGCAGAGGAAGCGGACACCTGCGAACCACTTGATCAGTGGTCTCCGTGAGGAGATCATTCCACATGGCAGGGAGGGCATTGATCAAGCGGCCACCAAGATCCAAGGGTAGCTCCCCAGAGCATTCCAGAATCTTCCCAGTTCCATAAGTCTCCGGAAGTGGACCAACCTAATAGGTCCCACACCCCTTGGAGAGATGAGGGCCTTCAAGAGGTAATGGTCTGGCCATGAAACATCATAATACCTCCAATCATAGAAACATTCCCCCCCCCCCCCAAGGTCAGTGCAAAATACCGGTTCCAGAGTACACCTTCTTTCATGTGTTGGGCCAACCACAACCTGGGACCGGGCCATCGTTGCCATGGAGGCCATGAGCTCCTGCTCCGCCCCACACAACCTGGCCTCAACATGAATGTTCAAATTGCCCAAGACTATAAGCCTGGGGGACCTCAAGACCACCTCTGACACCAGCTCAGCTACAGCAGTCAGGGATGCTTCTGCACAGTGGGGTACATGGTATACCAACAGGACCCCGAATCTGTCCCCGGCCAAATCAAACACAAGGTGGGAGCCCTCTATGCCAGACTCAGTTTGCACCGAATACCTCCTGACCTGACTTCACCGCCACCCCGGTCTTGACTGATGCTGCACAGAGTACCCAGCTGGAACAAGGTCAGCCACAAACAGCCGTGATTCATTGTCCAGCCAGGGGTCTCTTATACACGTGAGGTCAGCAGCCCACTCCAGAATCAACTCCCAGATTATAGTTGACTCTACTGTCCTTGCTTTCAACAGCACCAGTTGCAGGTTGGAGGCCTTCGTAACCTTGCTCTCCTCCTCCCCCAAAACTTAGACTTGGGGGGGGGGGGCTGAAAGGGGGACAGACACCAAGTATTTGTCTCTCCTCTTCAGCTGACACCACCACCCCTTAGGACCATAATTCCCCCTCCCCAGCACAACCCTTATTGCCGTAGTCTCCTCCCCCACCGTTCCGGCCGGCCCCCACCCTCCGGGGCCAGGTCCACCAGGATGCTGGAGGGAATCCTCCCACCCATCCCTCCCTCATTCACCACCCAGCCTCCTCATACTGCCCTACTCCCTCTCACATTGCCTGTTCTTCCCCACCCCCAGGGGGTCCTGGCCTTCTCCCATCTTTCACCCCATTGATGGCTTCATTAGCTGAAGATCTCTGTATAGCAATGTCCCACTGGTGTCTATATGAATTATTTAGGAATGGCTAATAACCCACAGTATTTATTACATGTTGATTCACCGATGGGATCCCGATAGCAGTGAGTTGCAGGTTTCAGAAGATTTCTCTTGGGGCTGGTTTCAATTAGGCTGCTTTGGGTCAGGAGTTACCACCTAGGGACATCAGTGGCAGTACCAGCAGTTGACTCTGATTTATCTCATAGTGACACTTTTCATGGCATCTGAACAGATGTGATAGTTGATAGAGGCACTACAGAAAATACCGCCTATCACATGGCATTGCCAAGGTGATTAATCTATTCAAGCATCACAAGAAGCTACTATTAGGTAAACCTAAAGAAAATAAGTGCTGCTGGAGTCAGTGGGTGGTAATCATGATTTCTAAAAGCACCCACAGACTAGCCAAGGTTTGGTGGAAGGTTGCTAACTCCCAACACTTTAATTAATGTGGGCACAGTAGACTATAACCTCAGCTGAGCAACACAGCCTTCGTGTAGCCATCTTCATGGAGAGATCCTGTGGATGGGGGCTGCATTGGTGGGGGCATGTTTGTGTTTTTTTAGCATGTTAAAATCTTATTAGACCGGTTGAAATGAGTTTAAATTTGTTAACCAAGTTAGTGTAGTAGCCTGGACTTTCTAACTCAAGGTTGCTGGTTTTCAGTCGGATTTTAGCATGTGAAAAACATTTTCCCCATTGTGTAAATAAGCTCCCAGATACTTGTGCTGGCAATTTTTTTGCCAGGTGAGTGCATGCATGAGTATGCTGTGTCTTGGCTCTGCAGATCTTGGTTGTCTGCTCTTCTCCTGCCTTATGTGTCCCCATGAAAATAGTGGTTCCCAAATGTTTTCATGGATGGCTTTATGGGACAATCTTTTTCTTCCGTTACTAACTGTATGTTCAGGCCAGCTGGAGGAATTGTTCACAGAAAGAGCGGTAAGCAGGAAAGTGCTTCATGTAGTCTCTTTTTCATGTGGATTTTGCAGCTGGAAAAGGGAGTCGGCAACGTGAGAGGCTTAACTCTTCCTGTACCACCAGTCTGGGAACTCATTATCTGGAGAAGGGTTTTGGAAATATATTATTTGAAGGCCAGATAACCCTTTAGCAATAAAAGGGAAACTGGTTGCTTGGGCAGTACAGAAGCCTCATTCACATCTCTGTCAAAAGTTTGTTTTAGCTGATGCCAAAAATAACTTAATTCCACAGTTTCTTAGTCAGACCCACTTATCTCTAAAGTAATCCTGGGTAATTGCCATGTGATGACACTTACAAATCTGATGACTGCAATAATCTGAGCTGTACTTGTTTTAGGTGCAATCTGAGATAGGGAGTTTCACCTGCAAGAACTCTGTTGACTGTAGGGAGGTGGAAGGAGGAAAGCTAGAGCTTTCAATGAGGAAAGCTGTTGCTAGAAAGCTCTTATGAATGTAGCTGTGGCCCTCTGCTGGTCACAACTCCATGCAGCTGTTTGGGGGAGATAATCTTAGCACCTGTAAAGGTTGATTGGAGTCCTGCATATAAAGCAAGAACGCAACAATCTTTTTAAACACGAATTTTCATTTTCTCAGATTTGCAGCACTTCTCTTTGAATTCAAAATAATTAGTGAAGTCCAGCTAAAACAGGATATGCCCTCTAGCTCTGAATTTTTTTAAAAGCAGGAACAGCTCTCAGTTCACTACATGTGCATTATTAGTTTACCTCCTTTTTACAGGTGCAAGGACCTTGGTTGTAGCACGTAAACCCTGAGCAAGAAAGAAAGATGAAGCTTTTTTTGGTCCACCTTTGAGAATGAGGATGCGAGGCTATTTAGTTGAGGCAAAGACAGGCTTGTTTAATCACGGATCTGTTATGAGACAGAAATATCACTCACTTCCCCATGAGATTGGTTACAAAAAGGAAACCTTGGAATGCACTGCCAGTTTGAGCGCATAGGTAGTCGAGTCCCCAAATAATAGGGTGGCCAGATATGCACATTTGAGAGGACACATGAGAAATACAGGTGGTTCCAATGCAACCCTGCAATCTGTATTTCTTGTGTCTAAAATTTGCATATGGGCACCTACCAGATGAGTAGCTTGGACTTGAACCCTTTCCCACAGGAAATGATGTCCCAGCATTACAGAATTTTCTAGAAGGGAATTACGGGGATTTCAAGTTTGAAGGGGGAAAACCCTCACCATTGCCCTAGCCTTCCCCAATTTTGTATAGTAACTTCCCAGAGCTAGACCTGCTTTATACTCCTGCAAAAATAGTGAGAGGCATAAAGCATGCACATTCAGTGCTGGATAAGTCAGGAGTGTGATCCAGGAGCTTCATGCAAACTTTAGGACACTGATTACTCCACGTGAAGCTTCCCCTTATATTGAGAATCTAGGAAACCGCTTTCCCCATTTACATGAGAAATGATGCTTTCAGCTCAACAGCTGTACAAGACCAGCACAAAAAACCCAAGACCTTTCAGGAATAAAAGAGAATCTGGTTGCTACGATAGTTCAGAAGAATCATTCACACAACAAAAAGTCCTGAAAAACTTACGGTTGAATACTGTTATGGAAAAAGTCTCCAAGTATCTGTTAGAGGGAGAAGATACTGGATAAGTAAGGAAAATGCCAACATCTATGGCCATGAGTGAGGAGCTCTAAACAAAGTGGGCATTCAGTTCAGAGCCCAACACCAGGAAAAACAGCGAGAGGATCGGGGTGTATGGAACAAACCTGTCATGTAGGTAGGGCAACCATCAGAGAGAATTACTTTGACTAAAGTAAGTGGAGTATCAGTGCCACATCACAGAGCAAGGAGGTTTTAGGTCTAAGGAATGTCACCCCTGACGCTAATGTATGTTAGTGGAGGTGTAAGAATTTCTCCACCCTTCATTTCTGGGGAGTGGCACATCTTGGACTGGGTTTTATTCCCAAAGGGGTTTCCCTTTCCAAAGTGGCTCTTACATCCAGTTTTTCAACTTCGGGAATAAAACATGATGTAAAATTGCTAGCTGCTCTACATTGCACCAGCTGCACAACACAGAAGATAAGCAAAGACCTTAACAAGGGGTGGCTTTAGTACTTTTACAGATCATATTTGTTCCTCCTAATGAATACACAGAAGCTGAGCAAGGAACATTGGTTCAAAACTTGACTTTGTTTTAACCCATTGGCCTTTCTTCTTTCTTTTTCAGATTATTAACTTTCACTTGAAGTATTCTCTCCCCTAGCACAGAGTGAGTAGTCTGGATTGATGGGATTATCCCTCCTTGCTTGCAGTAGGCAGGATTGTGATTGACAGCTTGTGCCAGTATGATGGGCCATCCTCCCCTGGCTCTCCAGTCTGTTCCTGCCTTGTGCAGAAGCAGATAGCAGGAAAGCCCGGCTAAGCAATAGGTATTTTTTCTTCATTTGGGTTGGGAATGGGGGGCCAGGAAGAGACTGTCTCCTTGTTTTCCCCCTTCCAGAGCTTAGCTACCCGCATAGACCCCAATAGCAGGGAGGGGAGCCACTCCTGTTCCGCATGACACATGGGAGGGAGTCAAGTCACCAGTAGGAACCATAGCAGCCTAACAACCGTGCTCCATGCCCAGCACTTTTGATTTCGTTACCTTGAGCTGCGCTCCTCTGGCATGCCCATCCCCAGCATAGAGGTCGCATGTGGAAGAACCTGGTGGTGGGACATGAAACTGCTCCCAGGTTGGGGCGGGTGCCCTAGCTGGAGCCTGAAGCAGGGACCAGTGGGGGGGGGGATGCTACTAGAGCTGCTGACACTTCCCCAGAGATGGTAAATCAGGTGGGCTCAGCTATCCCAGACCCTTGGGGCGACAGTGGGAGACATCCCGCAGAGGGAGGTGCCAGAGGCTGTTCTCACTGAGCAGGCATGTGGTCTCCTGCCCCAAACTCCTGGACCTCATAGAGGACAAGGATCTGGCTGGGGCCTGGGGACACCAATAAATAGGCAGGGGGAACCCTGTAGCCCCAAAGTAGGTGAGGGGTTGTAGCTGCTCAAAGGGCAGCAGGTTCAAGAGGTGCAGGGCCCCACATCGGGCCTCTTCTCCTTCCTCCTCTAGCTCTTCATCCTTCTTTCACACACAGGCCATAAAAGAGCTAGGAGCAGAAGGGATTCCAGCTCCCACCCTCACGGTCAAGAGGGCTAGGGATAGGGCCTTGTCATCCTGTCTCAGATCATGGGTAATCCCTCATAAAATCAGATCAGGCGGAAGGAGAGATCCCAAATAACCCAGACAGGCCAGAGTACCCTTCAGAGGTGCAGCTTTTTGAGCCAGACATGTTAAAAAAAATTGGTAGGAAAGGTAGCCTTGTAGTTTCTGCTGTAGGACCCCTCAACTGCCCAAGCATCAGATCTCCCCAAAGAAAACAAGAAGACTTTTCCTAGGCCAGCAGCACCCCAATCAGAACTACCACCTGCGCAGTTCTACATAGATACCATAAAAGAGGGCAAAATGAATCTGCATTAGGAACACCCAACACTTGAGAGATTACCTACTGTGGTCCTGAAAATTAGGTGATCCAACTGCATAAACTTAGCAACCACTTTGAAGGAGCAAGTGGCTTTTCATGGCAGCTAGACTCAATGCCCTCCCGTCAAAAATCACGGAGGGATCACGTATAGTGAGAGGTTATGTCCCTTTGATCAGACAGTCGCAGAAACTTCACAGTATAGTCTGCTTGAGTGTAGGTTATATGATGACATAAGGAGAAGTCTCGTGGGTTCATTCCTTGATGTTTATCCAGGGAGGGGAGAGCACAAATTGCTGGTACTTGCATTACAGGATACGGATTATGAGCGTACCAAACTAATAGCAAAATATCTGGAACAGGCTTTTGCACAAAGGCAGGATTTCTTAGAATTTAAGTTGAATGGTTAGCCTGTATAGTAATATTGACCTGTTTTTCCCCTTGATCCTGTCCCTTTTACTATTTAATTGATTTAAGTTGAAGAGATGATGGCTGGTGCTATCTGTATTCTGTTTTGTCATTATTATTGTGGGCTTTCTAGCCCTTATTACTGTTGTGTGTTGTATGTGGTTTCAATGCAATGGCTATGGCTAAAATAAATCATCATGTAAATCATAAAAGAGGAATGGTCCTACCTAGCAAAATTTAAAGGGCTACACACGTACATAAAGTCTTCTCTTCCCTACCCGAAGGCCACGAGGACCTGGTCAGCCTACTCAAAGTGAACATGGCATCATCAGAACTTTCTAAGTCTGTAGCACTGCCTGCAGGTGGGGATGGCTTTCCTAAAGACCCTCTAGACAGGAAGGTCAAGGTAGCAATGAAAAAAAACTTCAACACCTTCTCCCTGAAGGCGATCCACATCAGGAGGGTCCTCACTCCCCAGGTGTATTGACTGAGTAGGCAGACCATAGACCAGGGAGAGTGGATCCTGTCACCAGAACCTTTCACATACCCAGCCATTGATCTATTTGTGCTGTGTGAAAACTGACAGGTGACTTGCTTCCTAGCGAGAACAAGAGGCCCAGAGGTAGAAGGGGTGGATGCCGTCTTGCCCAGGCTGGAATCTCTGCTTTACACCTTGGTCACATTCTGTTAATCTTGAAGGTGATAGAGAGGGTGAGGAAACAGGAAGCAGACCTGATCATGGTGGCTCCACGTTGGGTGAGAAAACTTGTTATCAGACCTAGTAAGCCTCAGCATAAGGGAACCACTTCCGCTTCCACAACAGGACCTCCTATCACAAAGCCTGATTCTTCATCCACGCCCACAGTCCTTACAATTGACCGCTTGGAGATTGAAGGCGGTGGGGTGCTCAGTAACCCTCTTGCCACCCTGCTATCATCGCATAGGTTTCTACTAATATGATCTAGAGACACTACATGGTCCAAATTCACAGTCTTGTGTGCACCTAGTGGTCAGAATGCAGTGGAAGTGGAGGTTTTCTGCTTCCTGCAAGATGGCCTGGAGCTTGGTCTTTTGGACAACACTCTGAAAAGACGGCAGCTTTGGCTAGTATTATCATGTATGGAGATAATCGCCCCATCTTGTTACATCTTCACGTGAGAAAGTTTATCATAGCAGACAAACTCACTTATCCTCTGGTTTGCCACTGGATCCCGACTTGGAGGCTTAATGTGGTCCTTAGAGCAATTATTGCCCACCCAGGTGCCATTATTATTCCTCTGTATAAAAAGCTTACTTCTAGTGGCCATCACTTCACATCCAAGGGTCTCTGAGCTGTGGGCTGTCCTTAGAGCCATAGTTATGCCAGTTTCACAGACAGGGTAGTGATGCTCCCCCCTACCTCTCTGCACTTATCGCCCTCCATACTCCAGCCCGTGCACTTCGCTCCTCCTCTGTCCCTTCTCTCACCCTTCCACGCCTTCCCTGCTCCCCTAAGCGCCTTCGTCCCTTCTCACTTGCTGCCCATTCCTGGAACTCCCTCCCTGTCCATATCCGCCTTGCCCCCTCCCTTCATATCTCTCCTTAAAACTCACCTTTCACTCTGCTCTGTCTGACTCTTTATCCTGCTGAGCCACTATTCCTATACCTATGATCGGTTTACCCTTATCCTTGCAACATGGACCTGCCTGCTGTCATTCTCATCATAACCAAGCCAAGTACGTGCACTTGAGACCTCGCATCTTCATGAATGTTAG
>QEPC01001485.1:402245-429089 GCA_003113815.1 Sphenodon punctatus
TTCCCCTCTCCTCCCCTCCAACCCCCACACCCCTACCCCACCCTCCCCTCCAAAGGCCTGGGCAAACAGCCAAGTCTTACAGACATGTCGAACGGCCAACAGGCCCGGGGCCAGGCGAGCCTCCTCCGGGAGGGAATTCCATAACCGTGGCTCAGCCACCAAGAACGCCCTCTCCATTGTGGCCCCACTTCTTACATGGGGGACCTCCAGAAAGGTGCCCTCGGTGGACCGAAGGGATCGCTCTGAGGTGTGGATGGCAAGGCGGTCCCCGAGATGGTTAACTTCCATCTCCCTGTGGAAGGAGGAATTAATCTTTGGCATGAATGCTGGATCTAGTCACATCACTACCCTGTCTCTGTGAAACTGGCATAACTATGGCTCTAAGAACAGCCCCCAGCTCAGAGACCCTTCTATGTGGCATGGGCCTACCTAGCAAAATTTAAAGGGCTACACGCATACATAAACTCTTCTTTTCCCTACCCAAAGGCCACAAGGACCTGGTCAGCCTACTGAAAGTGAACATGGCATCAGCAGCTGGCCAATAAATATAAAGGAATAAAATAAATAAATTAACCTACTATTATTTTCTCCTGACCCGGGTTCCTCTAGGGAAAGGAGCTAGCATACTCTGGATGTCAGATGGTCCCGAATGGTGTACTTGCACAGAACGGGTCTGATTAGGAAGGGCACAGTTTTGTTTGTAGCCTTCGGCTCTAAAAGGCAGGGGGGAAAAGGCACACCATCTACAAGCTAGTGGGCTGACATTATGCATATGGGAGGTATACAAAGCAGCAGATTTACCTGCACCTATTGGAATTACTGCTTGTTTTTAGGGGGGGTAGCTACAGATTCAGGCTTGAGTGTTTCCTTAAAAGAAAATTTGTTGGGATGGAATGTGGTCCTGTTTACTCATTTGCATGGCCTGGTAGGGTAGGCACTGGCCTCTACAGAGGCAGCTTTTGGCTATCGAGTTCTCACTTGAGTTGTTCAGGTTTGAGAGTAGTGGCTCCATAGGGGCCAGGGGCCTGTTTTTTTAGACTGGTAGGAATCTGTCCTTCCTTGGAAAGGCACTGCTTTGGGACTTTCCATCAGTCCCGGCTGCCCACTTTGTGTTGGGGAAAAGGTGAATTTGCACTTACCCTGAACTGCTGTTCTTCTCCTGAGCATAGTGGGTAGTCTAGCCCCACCCATAACCAATTCCTGTACTACAGAGGGGAGGGTGCCTGTTACCCTTTCAGGGATGCGGTGTATACCTTTCCATTAGTAAGGAAGGTCAGCTACTCCATTTCCTTGTTATAGGGCTATGTAGTTCTTTCTTGTTTACATAGTTTGTTATCATTATGGTAATTCACTTCTTAGAATTAGATTGTTCTCATAGCATATTAGTATGGCTAGCTTTGACAGTCTCAGTGTGGGGAGCTGGGTGAGGATGGCCACTCCTAGTGGTAGAGGCTGTCAATCAAGATCGTGCCTACTGTAAACAAAGAGGGACAATCCCCTTCGTCCAGGCTGCCAGCTCTGCTCAGGAGAAGAACAGAAATTCACCTGTCTGCAGTTTTCACCATTAGAAAGACAACCTTGTAAAGTGTAAAAATGAGCATAAATGAAGGCACTAATAACTATCCAAGTCAGTCTCCCAGAAGAGTTCAATCCTGCCCCCCTCCCCCCCCAATCTCTTTCTCTGAGACAACTGATACCTAATAATAGTACTCAAGATGGTAACATTGTTTACTTTATTTCACTGCTTATCATGACAGAAGAAAGGAGAGCTTGGATCCTAGTACAATGATCTGCAACCTATGGAGAGGCATCTCATTCTGGTGCATGGCATTTGAGAGTTCTGTTTCTCCACCACTTGCACTCTGATCAACAGCATGCATTAATTACGTCAAACAGATTAAAAATTACCCCTAAAGAAAGAGAAAATGATAATTTCTCTCTCCAGCATAATTATTATGACACCACAAGCCTGAGATCAACTTTAAATTGTAATAAACTTAGTTACAGCTAGAGCTTTAACCCTGGACTGAGAACCACCAACATGAACATTCTTTCCAGCAGTTGGCTAGTCATTCTTAATGGAGGTAAATCTGTACCGTTACATAGGAGAAGTTAAAAAAATAAAATAAAAAAATCATCCCTTCCTCTCATGGTCCAAAACAACAGGTTTCAAATGCTTGTGCGCCTCTGAAGCAGGTTCAGCAATAGCCCACAAAGGGACAATCTCAAACCAAAGCAGATTTTGAAGTTTAGGTGCAGGAACAAAAACAGTGGGATGAAATAATGCACCAATCAGCCGGCCCAGAACCTTGCAATGCCAACTTACAGAAGCTTAAGGGAAACCAAGATGCTAGTCTGGGACACTTTATGGAACTTAGGAAGCAGCTTAGCTCCCTCAATAGCAGAAAGAGTGCAGAAACAATCCGGGATAGGCCTGCCTGCTAAGCTTTATGGCTAAACGAATCACATTATTTATGTAGCTCCAGCAACATGCCTAGTGCTGAACACAGTTGTGATTACAGACAGGTCCCTGCCCCAAAGGGCTTACAGCACGATTCATATAGTATCTCCTCTCTGCATGTCTGAAGTCTGCGATCACGCTATTTCAAATTCTAGCTTTAGCCAGGGTTGGTCCTTCGCACCAGGACAGCAAATACATTTCCTTTTTTAAAAAAAAAAAGCTTTGGAATATTAAGTATTATACTCATTTTAACACATCACACCTGCTTCTGTGCATCCTTGGCTCAGTTATAGATTAGAATTAAAAACTTGACTGTTGCACTATTCTCATCCTATGTGTGCTTTTAAAAAATGGAACAGTAAACTGAGGAAGGAGAAAAAGAGACCCATGGAACCTACTGCATCCCTACCCATTTACACAGAGCTCAGGAGGAAAAGGTTTTAGCCCTGAGCATTAAAAAAAATATATTAGATACATACAGACCTCTTTTGCAGCTGTATAAATGACTTGATCTTGCCTCTAACAGAGAAACCATTAATTGCCTTGCTTGTGTGAGGTTAAGAACATAAGTAGTGTCATACTGAGTCAGACCAATGGTCCATCAAGCCCAGCATCCTGTCCTCCGACAGTGGCCAATCTCGATCGCATAGGAGAAGAACCAAAAGTCACAATGGGCAATAAATTCCCTGTTGTTCACTCCCAGCTCCTGACAGTAAGAGGTTCATCCCATAAGCTACTTGGGAAATAGCCATTAATGGACCTACTCTCTAAGAACTTACCCAGTCCTTTTTTAAACCCAACTATACTACTGACCTTGACAACATCCTCTGGCAACAAATGCCATATGTTAATTATGCATTGAGTGAAAAAATACTTACTTTTATTGGTTTTAAATCTGCTGGCAGCAGTTTCATGGCGTGTCCCCTAGTTCCAGTACTATCAGAGGGTAAATAACCAATCCCTATCTACATGTTCCATACCACTCAAGATTTTATAAACCTCTATCATGTCTCATCTCAGTCTTCTCTTCTCTAAGCTGAAGAGACCCAGCTTGTCAAGCCTCTCTTGGGGAGGATGTGGATGCAAGAGGTAAGTGTGGTGGGCAAAGCAACTTGGTAGCAGAGCACCTTTACAGAAAGAACACTGAACATGGGCTTTCTGCTGGAAGAGCTACCTTTGCCTGTTCATTTTGGAGGTATTTCTTAGGAGGGAAGGAGAGCCAACATGAACACCCACCAGAATAGGTAGAGCAAGTGTAGGACTTGGCATCCTCTCTCCAAAAAAAAAAGAAAAAAGGATGCTCTAGTACAATCAGTGCTCCCTTCTCCCACATGCAGGAATTCATAGAGAGAACCATGAGAGTAATTACAGTAAGGGACACAGCCCATGCATATCTTTCCCCAGCAATTCCAGAGATATTGGGGAGGCGGGGGGGGGGGACTTATGTGAGTTTGCATTTCCTGCAAATTTTAGCCCAAAGTTACTTCCAATGGCTAGAGCCCAGCAGCGGAGACTAAACACAGAGCAAGGAGTTCAAGAGAAGATTTTGCAGGAAAAATACCAGGGGAAAAAAAGTGCATCTATTCTACTCTCTCTCTTTTCCTCCTTGCCTTCCAGCTACTCTTCTCTTTAAATCAGGAAGCAAATGCAGCAACTAAGTAAGAAGCAGAAAATACAAAAAACAACAGACAGGAAGAAGGCACATGTAAACCCCTGTGTTATCAGGCACTTGGGGAAATGACCTGGGCAGCTGTAGTGTCTCATACAGTGCAGCACAAAAGGAAATTCCAATTCTAGTTCCAGTGTCCTAACACCAGATTAGCCTCATTAATCAGAATACAGAAGCCAGACTTGGGACTACTCAGTACATGCCATTCACAAATGGCAGGGTGGCAGCTGCAGCAGGGGAAGTAAGGTTGTCAGTCTGGGTAGATCCAGTCCATTTTGAGGGGGAACATTAAAATGAGAATCCAGAAAGGGACATCACATACAAACACTCAGTACACCTCTGCTCCTATGTTTTGCCCTCAGAATTGCTATGTGAAGGAGGAAGGATCTCTTTGTGGACCTGGTTATACAGTCATCAAAATGTTTGGTAATCAAACCCTAAAGAAAGCACTCTCTCTTCTGGCAGCACCAATCTTGTGCCAGTTCAGGGAGGCTGGGGGTGTGGAAAGGTACTCTACTTCATATCATATAAGGAGTGTCCAGAACAGCCACGCCAGCTGCTACCCCACCGTCCGCATGCTCTACAGCCTTTGTGCGCAAGAGGTGTCCAACATGCTTATTCATCACAAGGTCCGTTCCCTGCCTGAAAAGAAAGAGGCAACTGAGCATGTGCCAGTGGAAAAGCTTTTTGAAACAGCTGGCACCTCTACGCATCTTGGAGCAAGAACTCTATTCTGGCCCTCTTCCACCACAGCCCTAGAAAACTGGACTGTGTGGAAAACCCTTCTCATTTCACCTACAATTACTGCGTAACCTCCTCCACATAGCCACCACTCCTCCTATGCAGGATTAATCCTGTTTTGAAGTGGTAAGTAAATCATGCGAAGTTACAAAATTAGCTGCTTAGATTTCAAGCAGACACCTGGTCTTCTGCTGAAGGCACATCTCCCACAATTCTGCATGCACGGAGTCTAGTGGTTGCAAAATCCAGATCCTGTCATCAGAATGTTAACTTCTAAAATGACAACTTTCTAGCCCTTACAGCGGGAGGACAGCCTTCCAAACATGAACAAAACGCCAATGGATGGAAGGGTGTCCCCACCAGAAATCCTAGAGCAGCATAAATTTGAGGGGGAGGGGAGGAAATCAAATGTAGACTTGTTTTTAAATAGTAAGATAGGAAAGGAATCACTGTACTTTATGCATTATTGTTCCCATATTCAACTCAATTAAACCTTTGAGCTTGAAATTTGTAAGTTGCCAAAGGAAAAAAAAATGCAGCAGGACTGAGCTGCACAGAGTCCTGCTCTCTATGGCCCCTGACTTGTAAAATGCCCTAAGGAGCTGTTTGAGGAGAGCATCATTTGAAATCAAGTTTCTTAGCCTTCGGATACAGGGCATTGGCAGGGGTTCCAGTTGTTATTTGAGCATGTTCAGTACTAACTGGTAACAGTGTTGTATTCTCTGGGGTTTGTCTAACGTGCACAGAATGCTGCTGAAAGATGCACTCTCAATAAAGCAGCATTTCTGTTGTGTGCACCTGTGCCCACACCCACGCACCAATGTTGGTGCAACAGGACTTGAACACCTTTCAGACAGGGCTGTTTTGATCTTATCAAAGCTCAAGGAGAAAGTGGAGCCCTACACTCAGCAAGCACAGCCAGTTTCTCACCTGACATAGACTCCAAAGATTCCCAGTTCAGAGACACATTCTGATATTTTGAGGGGACTGTGAGCCCTCAATAAGTAATTCTTCGCAGGCTGAGGCTTGATCTTATCCATAAGTATATAGGAGGTCCTCTCTGGGCTGTTTTTAATCTTCTCCAGAACTTGCTTTAGCTCTTCACCATACAGATTGTTCCCTAGTAACATGCAATCAGTTGATGGTTTTAAAAAATCCAACACAGCTGCAGAAACCATTGATTTAGCTTCATGTGATAGCCTTAAAGAGCCATATAGAACAGAATGTGAAAACCCACCTAGCAAGCAATGCAGACTGCCATGAACACATAGCTCTAATGCTGCAGGCACAGCAGACTCTGACCAAGATTAAATATAACTGACTTATTACAGCCAGGGTCAAATGCTGCTCAGTGTATTATGCCACAGTCAGTGCAGTTCCCCTGGGTAAGTTAGGGTGCTAGTGAAAGTAAAGCAGCATTAGCCCCATGCGCTACGAGACACAGGAGAGGAGAGTTCAGGAAAGCTGAATATTGCAGAAACGTGAAAACACAGAGTAGGGTGGCCAGCTATGCAAATGTTAGAGGACACTTGTGAGAAATACAGGTTGCAGGGCTGCACTGGACCAATGCAGCCCGGCAATCTGT
Source organism: Sphenodon punctatus (assembly GCA_003113815.1). Taxonomy (NCBI): domain Eukaryota; kingdom Metazoa; phylum Chordata; class Lepidosauria; order Sphenodontia; family Sphenodontidae; genus Sphenodon; species Sphenodon punctatus. Next base: position 408,702 of record QEPC01001485.1, read on the forward strand.
ATTTCTCACAAGTGTCCTTTAAAATTTGCATAGCTGGCCACCCTTCTCCAGAGCTAGGCCAAATGGAGTTTGAGGCTCTCATTTCAGAACAGTAAATAAGCGCTAACTTCAAGGGGACTTCAAGCACTTCTTAAATGTTTTGTGTGTTTGACTGCAAGCTCCTTGGGGGCAAGGGCTATGGGCTTGATCCTCCGCTGCCCTGGAAGTTTGTGTCCCTGTGGGAAATGCCACCAAGTTAGAATTCTCACCTCGCTTGTGAGTGACTAGGGTTGCCATTCAAGCAAGTGTGTAAGGAACACGTATGAAAAATACATGTCGCAGGGCCTGCAGTGCCAATGCAGGCCCTGCAACGTGTATTTTTCATAATTGTTCCTTACAAATTTGCACAGGTGGCAACCCTACTTGAGACCAGAAAGTGCCAGTTAGGGATGTTTCACCCCTACCTTGCACAGCGGGTGTAAACAATAACAATGTTCAAAGCAGCGGAGGACCAGGCCCCTTCTCTCTGTGTCTTGTTGTTTGCTGATTATGCAGCTTGTGATGAGTGAGTAGCAATAACGTCACATGTAAAACCTGGCTCTTGGTGACCACATAAGGGCTTTAGATACCAAAACTGTCAAGGCGGTACAAGGAGAGCTTGCCCCGGCCCACAGGAACTCTGCTACCTGCTAAGAAAATGATAGCATTACAGCTACTGGATAAGGCGCCCCATAGTGCTTTGCCTGCTCCAGGTATCTCAAAAGTGTTACAATGTGAATCCAACACAAATATGTTAGTGACCTGTTAAAAGGCCTAATCCTCCAGGCTGCTGGGCTCTGAAGACAAGGAATGAGACATGAAGGAAAGAGAATACCTCCACCCTCCCGCTGAGGTTTTAGCACAAATCGATCTGGATCAGCAAGGGCCATTGCAATCATCTTATCACCTTCTTCCCCCTGTTGGAAGAGGGAGGGTGGGGGGGAAAGGAAGATTATATTGTATCATGGTGGTACCTAACAGTCCCAACCAAGGGGCAGTATGGTATAAAGTAAGAGGCAGTCCATGCACCTAAGAGATTCCTCCTAGCCAGTATTCTTGCCCCTCTTTTTATTTAATCACACAAGCAGTCAGCTACTTTAGTATTCCTGAATATTTCAGGAACGCAGACTCCACACTCTGCAGTTTCAAATTTTACACTGTGCTTTGATATTTAAAGTAGCTTGTCACTGTGTTAAAGCATTCGGTCACTGCTTTCTTGCTGTGCTTTTGTAATTGAAGAAGACAGCTCCTGGAACCTCATCCTACTCAGATGCCACCCGCTGTTTGGGGATGCCACCGTCATGCCTTAGATTAAGGCAGCAGGTTATTGGGCCTTTGCTGTGGCAGACCCTCGGTATGGGGCTTGCACCCTCCCTCCCCAATGTATGTCTTCCTCCCTCCTCACCTTCAAAAAGCATCTGAAAACTTTTTTGTTCACCAGTTGCTTTTAGTGGATCCACTGCTGGTTCTTCCTTGTGTACTTTTCCTCCCATTTATCTTCCCCTTTTAAATTGTTTTAAGTGGATTTTATATGGATTTTAAGTGATTACATTTTAGTGTATTTTAAATGTTGTAAAGCACTCTGAACTCCAGCAGAGGGGCGCTATATAAATAAAAATTAATTATTATTATTATAAAATCACAATGAGCATGTGTAGACATGACAAGCAGCACAGCCATGTTGCTTCATGTACCACCCAAGCATTACTACCTACCATGTCCAGAGAATAGAGACCAGTAAAGGTCTCTCTTATCCGAGCCACTGCCTCAGGTTTGTTGGGCAACAACCTCTCCAAAACTCCTGGTTGACTCAGCTCCTGCTGAACTTTTTTGGTCCCAGCAAGCTGGGTGGCAATGTCAGGGCACTTCACTGCTCTGGACCTTTCCAACAACAAACGTGCTTCCCAGTTCTGAAGGAAAACGTAGAGCAAATGTCACCGTCACCGACACTCAACTTATCACAATTTGATACTTCTCGTGAAACCTCATAGGTAGGGAAAGGGGATCATATAAAAGACTGATTTCCCTCCATGTGAGACTCTTTTCCCTATTGGGGGAATCACTAGCTCAGTCTGGGACTTTGCTCAGAAAAGTCCCACCAGAAGTGTTGTTTTATTCTTGTCAATGGTTAGTATTAAGCTCTGGAAATACCACCCCATTAAAGCCCCTTAGATAAGACTCAAAATTAGCTTCATTCCATGTCTCCCTCATCAATTCAGTTCTAAAGTAGCAGCAGTCTCTCAAGAGAAAAGGTTAGCTCTATATGCAGAACATAGTAAGCTATCAGCCAACATGCTACTTTCAACCGGTTTTCTTGCTTAGTAAAAGGACCAAGCTGTTCCTCTGAAGTTAATGTGCCAGCAGGGTGCCTGGGAGAAACAATTTCTTCAATATACAATTATACAGGGGAATGTTGAACAAATTTAGATAATGAGGGGATTTTCAAGTCACTAAAAGCAGGAGGACAGGACCCCAATAAAGATAACTGTTAGAGCCTTGTGTTTGCTTTCTTAAATAAAGACAGACACTACCAACCTGCTTATTGTAGCTCTTGGGCACGTAGCCTTCTCTGTAGTACACCACTGCTATTTCTTTTCCATCCCTAAAATAAAGGCCATAAAAATCAGTCTTAGCCCTCAGAGTGCTTTCACAGGAATGAAGCATTCAGAACCTTTGCACCAAGCATTCAGAACCATAAGCCAAAAGCCTCAACCTGGAGATTTGTTTTAAATATCATGGTATTTTAGATATTCTTGGGAGGCGGCTTTTTTGGGGCCTTTTTAATCAACTTTAGGTTACATTTAGGTCACATTTTCAACTTTTCTTTGCAGTAAGGAGGGACAGAAACAATGAAGGATAAGATTCTCTTATAAATACATAAGACAAATAGTATTTTATGAGTAATGACTAGCTAGTAGGTAAAGGATGGATTTGAACCACCAGGAAAAGCATCTAGGTATGTGCAAAGAGAAAAACAGCTGAGAGCCAAGAACTGTGTATCAGGATATTAGCAACTTCAGAAATGGAATATTTGAGTTATACAGACACCAGCTCCTCCTAGAGAAGCAGTAAGCCAAGCTTTTCATAAAAGGGATCAATGCTTTACACAAATATTGTCTTCAGAACAAATTCTATCCCATTCCTCACTGCACAGACCACTTAATTCCCTTCCCATCTGGCATTGCACAGCATCCTCCTTCCCTACCCCCACTATAAATGCAGCAACTACACATAGGAGAACATCAAACTCAGTATATAATTGGAGACATATGCGTCTGTGCCAAAAGACAACACAGGAACATTTTAAAAATAATCCAATATCAATGAATTCTAGAGAGGCAACCCCTGGATTTTTCTGATTAAAGAATTAAAAATGTAGAGCCCCTTACAAAATACAGAGAACATGTTTCTAGTTTTTATTCAAAGTTACCCTCTACAGTGCATGTGTTTAATAGTACGTTGGAGATTCATTTGTAAAATACAGTTACTATTTTATACCTTGTCCCTGTTCAAAAGCTATGCAGACTGTTATGGTAGGGCCTTGCAGTGTACTTACATGTACAGTCTCTTGTCATTATCCAAAGATGCCTTTTCAAATACATCTTTAAACATTCTCCGGATCACCTGGATATTCCTTTAAGAGAGAGTCATTGAACTTTGGAAAGAGACAGATACCTCCAAGTGAAATTACAAGTGGAATCAACATCCCCAATTATTTTCAATCCCCAAAGGCAAAATGATAGGACCTACTAGCTTTATTTTTTTCCCTAAATAATGTAATCATTTAGTACATTTTTTCAGCTCTCTCAAGTGTTAAATACTGAAGAAGCAACTTGGTAAGGATGTCAATGTTGGGGCCCATCTTGAGCTGGATGTACACACGTGTGCAACCTGCACGCACCCGTGCTATGGGGACTGTGGCGTGCAAGGAAGCCACGCATTTGGAAGTTTTGGATCGGTCTCAATTTCTGATCTATTAAGCCATTCCATAAACGCACAGGCTCACTTTTCCATCAGTCAGACAGTCCCCACAATCAGTCTATAGTTTTGACTTCTACACACCTGAGAAACGGCCTTGTGTGGCCCAAAGGTTTGCATACACTCACCAACAGAACTTAGTCCAATAAGTATATATAGTAAATATCCTGGACATATTATTAAGGGTGTTTGTAAGTGAGGCAAATAGCCTGCTGGAGTCCATATTCAGTCTGTGCAACCATCACTTACCCCCCCCCCCCCTCACGTTTTAGTGTGTAGAGCTAATAAACGGGCAGTCCCCTGCCTGCATTTCATGTGCTGCCCCTGACCCCCTGCTGTCCCCAGCTTCAGCGTTGCCCCAAACCTGCAGAGAAAGAGTATTGGGCTGAAAGACCAAGGCAAAGTGTGGGTGCATGTAGCCTAAGTTGCAAGCGAGCACAATATGCCAGACTGTACACTGTACTGCTTATGTGGCACGCAAGTTAAGGCAGGAGTCTTAACTTACAACTTCCATGCTTTTTTGAGCATGGTTCAATTTGTAAGAGCCTTAACTCCTCTCTTAAAAATGAAAGCTTTTTTAACCCTATAATTTCTATGATTTTTGAAAGGGGAATACACTAAATTCCCCCTCCTACAACAGTACCAATGTGGAAAAAATAAGTTGACTTTGGTGGGACTTTTAACAAAGGAACTTCTCTCAGGAGTGCAGAAGTTACTGCAGTCTGTCCCAGGTGTCGTGCGGATCCAGCCCCAGGACCCACCAGTGCAGCGAGCGACAAGCCCATGGCTGCTGCCTCTTCCCCAGCAGCATTTACCCCACTGTAAAGTGTGTTAGCTTAGCTCCCACCAGTGATACTTCAGTACAGCCTGCAGCTCCCAGAGAAACCAGAAGTCTTTGCTCCCATTCCCCCTTAACCCAGTAGTCCTCACAGAGAACAAGGAGTCTTGGCTCCCCCCACCCATTCTAACCCAATAGCCCCCACTCCCCTCCCACAGAACCCAGGAGTCTTGTCCCTCCCCACCTCATGGATAATACAACCTGTGCAGAGATGGACTACACATACAACAAACATATGTACATTTTATGTACATCTCCCTCTACCCTCTCATAAAGAAAAGAAGAGAATGCGTATCCATACAAAGTATCTATGTATAATAACGTCTCTACCTATATCCTACACATGGATACCTATTCTCTTCTATACAACAGTGTAGAGGGAGACGTACACAAAACATATGTAAGTTTGTTATAGGTCTAATCCACATCCATCCTGGCATTATTTAGAAATCTCACTCTCTCTACAGGATAACATAGGAACTTCAAAACCTCATAACTTAAAAACTACATGACTGGATTTTTAAAATCCAAACTCCGAATGGAGTAGAATGCACACTTCAAATTTGGACACCTCTACCCCTCTTCCAGACAAATAACTTTGTAAACACACTTTTGCCAGTCAAGAGAAAAGTCACAGAAGGGAGAAAAAAACAGTTCTGTCTCCAAAATCCAAACATCTGTAACATTCTTGATTTTCATACAACTTGCCTGAAATTTGGACAGCTTGTACCCTTCACCCAAGTGATCTACTCTACAAATTGTCACACTGATAGGATAAATCATCTCAATTTTTTAGAAGCAACTATGGGAGAGGTGATTAAAACAAAAACTATTATGAACAGATGTATTCACCATGCAGTGCTCCAAGCCCTGAACAATAGTACTGCTCTAGTATACGAAAGCCAGAAAGAGAGCAGAGGAAAACATTTATTTTTTAGCATAAATAATGTGAAATCATTCTCTATAAGGAGGCATTAAGGACATGCTTTTGCCTCAAGTCCTTCATCCTGAGATGTTAAAAGGTTACCTGTTCCACAGTTCATTTTCTATACAGCGTTGGTCAAAAATGTTCCGCTGAGTGTCTTCAACCAGGAACATTACCACAGCACTAAAAGACAAGAACACTGACATCATCACCAGACCCTGAAACACACACACAGACTTAGGGCTTCTAGCTGCCTCTTCCTTACAAATTTGCACTACTAATGCATGTGTTGTTTGCTAGCCTTTCCAGCACACACTGCTAGTTCCTAACATGTCAGAATGACAGTGCCAGGTAATACATTTTTACTAAAGCAGCTCTACGGAGGAGAACAAGGTAGCAGAAATAAAAGCAAAGAAGGAATTATAGGAAACAAGTTTCCTATCATACCCCACACTTTTAGAGAGGACCTAAGGGAACCTGGATATTATGCAAGAACTACAATACTGTGTGGCAAGTGCTCACATTTCCCAAGTTCATCTTTCCCTAGGATGGCAAGGGCAGACAGCAATGCAAAGTTCAAAAGCAAAAAAAACCCCATGATACAAGAAATTAACCTGTGATCAGTGCACCCCAGTGGAATACATGCCTACACATCCCATTGTAGGCTAGTCTCTTACCTGCCAGAACCATAAAGTTCCCAAGCTTTTGCAATGCCTTTGGCAATCCCTTTTGATGGATTATTGGTCAGTAAGTTTGAAGCTTCCTTGGATTTTCCCAAAACATTCAATACTTGCCTATAACATTAAAAACACAACACAGAAAACATGAGTAACATAATGATCCCAGTGTACACAGCTGTTCCAGCCTTGTAAAGCAGATTTCAGGGTCTATGGAGGCTGTGAGGATATGGTAAGCGGTATACAGCATAAGGCAGAATTCACAAAAGATGGATTTGCTGTTAGCTAAGCCAGTGGCTCCCAAGGAGTGCCCAAGGGCACCCTTCAAGGCCATGCAACAGTGGCTATAGTGGATATTAAATTAAATTATATCACTATACGTGTAATGGATAATTTAATTGCCCAATTACTAATACCCTCTTTATTTTGTCTTTGGTTACATGGAAGAAGTGTTTTCAGTATTCTTTTCACTTTAGAAGCATGGCTATATAGTGTTTATTGTTAGGCAGAGGCCCATGTTCACTGCATTTTCCCCATTGGTGGCAATGGGAAAAATGCAATGGACTTGGGTTACTGTTGACAGGTAAGCAAGGGTGTGCTGTGAAAACATTGCTGAAGCAATAGGTGAGCTGGCACTGAGCTGGGGAGGAGAGGGGGGGAAGAAAGTTGGGACGCTCTAGGCTAAGCAATGAGCTGCTCTGCCAAAACACCCCTCCTCTGGCAGTTCCCTTTAGCTAGCCAGTTCCCTTACCGATGCACAGCAGTGGTCCTCGATGTAAGGCCTCCAAAGCTAGCTGCAATGGTATTGATTTCTATTTGCTTCAGTGCTGAAGTGCCATCTGCATGATGGTCAAACATATAATCAGAGCGACTGATTCCTAAAAACACTGACTGAATGAGAGGAAAAATGCAATGAGAAGGCTACCCATTTGACTATTTGCTACCTATCATTGATCATTTAGACATTTAGCGTGGGATTGAAATTCATGTAACCATTCCATCTGCACGGCTACATCTGGCAATTCTTAGACTGAACATTTACTTATCTCAGATTCTTTCTTGAATGGAAACTGTAGGATGGATAGTCTGTATATAAATGAAGGCTATCCTATAGCCTATATTTATCTACACAGATATCAGATGAAGCCTAGGATTTCCCCCTTTCACGTACACCTCATTGAAAGAGGGACGTAACGGTAGCACAAAGTGAATTTGTCTGTATGGTGCTACCCATGGCACAGAATGAAGGGCACTCTGAATGAACGGGACAATTTTCAAGTTCCCATGAGGTAATGTTGGTTAATACAAAGAGCAACCACATAAATCTAGCTAGCATCTGAACTATTCAAATACCGACATAGGTGACGGATCATATAAATTACAGAACAAAACAGGTTTTTTCAAAAACAGAACTTTCCATCACTAAGAGTGGATGGTAGCAAATAGCATTTTCTTCTGTGATACCTGAGTCACTCCATCTTTCAAAACTTGCTTGTAGATTTTAAAAAGCTGAGATGTGAAGTCATCCACTTTGATTGTACTAATAAGGAAAAGAGAAAGATAATCCTTGTTTTACCTTATGACAAAACAAGACAATTAAGCTTTTGTCAGAAGAAACATATTGTTAGGTGGAAGCTACAGACACACTCCCAGCACAACGCATAGGGCAGGGGTAAGCTATAATCTTGTATCTTAGTAACAGCCATTAACTAGCAAAATGGCTCAACCCTTAAGTCTTCTTCTCATGCCCTAGAAGGGTCAAAAATAGCCTGTTGACTTTAGTCATGACAAAGGGCTTGTTCACCTGAGGTAGTTTCTCCTGAGGAACTCTCCTTTACTCTGGGGTAAGTGCTAGTGTGTTTTCACACCACTATTTGCTTACACCAGGATAACATACCAGTTACTCTTGGACAGGGACCTGTATTCATGGCGTTTTCCCCACCGGTGCCAATGGAGAAAATGCAATGAACACAGGTCCCTGCCCCCCTTGATAACTACTCTGGACTGAAGCAAGGCTAAGACCATAATTCAAAACAGCTAGCTCGAAACTGTAAAGCTATGTAAACACGCCAAGGCAAGGAAAACTAATTACCATAGAGTGAAGTAATGCTGGGCAATCTCTCTCACAGGAACAAGCCCTAAATAGGATTCAACAGCTCTTTTAAAATCCAGGGTGCACCACCTCAAGCAAGAAAAAAAACAAAAAACTAGGGATAGACAGAATGTGATCAAAGTCCAACCCAGTTCTGGTTAGAAGCGTGGGGAAAGGCCCAGAAGCTTCCATATCTTTATGGAATATGGGATCAGGTGGCTTGACCATCAGAGCCTGCAACTCTGAAACTCTTGCAGCCAAGGGAGTGGCTATTACAAAACTAGCAGCAGTATAGATGGCAACATGCCAAGGGCTTAGTGGCCTGCTCCAGGAGTGAATCTCAAATTTAAGCCACAAGAACCAGCAGGCTTCTTGGCAGGAGGACACAAGCATGAGATGCCATCAAAAGTGGGGAACACAGTAAAGCAACAGGATGCCTTCTACATCCCATTTCCTTTGTTGCATTTGTTGTCTTTTGCAAGATCCTAAGACATCCAAAAACAATGAGAAAATCAGCTGGAAACCAAATGAGACTTTAACATCAATTATATATTTGTTTACCAAAGGCCCAAATGAGGATGGCAAAATACTGGAAGAGAGTACAGGGAATGCCAATGGAGAGAATGCCACATCTGTGTTTAGAGGAGGCATTGTCCCAGAATTCCAAGTACAAATGATTGAATAGTAGAAGTGCCATATTTAATTGTGTGGGTTTTAGTCAGGTGACTCCTAACGAGCAGGCTAAAGAGGCCTTGTTAGCTAGATTAAGAGATATAGTCATGCAAAATGATACGGCGGTGCTGAAAGAAAATAAGATCGCTCCGGTATATTGTAATCTGAAGCTCAATTTTGGTTGGGAATATTACTTGTCTGTGATAGAAAATGTCGAGGTTCGCAAGGCATATACGCTGTTTTGCTTCCAACTTATGCCACTCAAGGCACTAGAAGGAAGATATTCTCAAACACCATATGAACTGCGTTTATCCCCATGCGACCTCTGTCAAGTTGACGAGTTGGAGTCCTGTATATTTAATTGCTTGTTTTCGGTGGCTGTTAGAAGACAAATGTTGACTCCTCTTTTGGAAGGAAAATTATACAGGGCAGTTCCAAACAAATTACATTTCCTATTTTCGAACTCACAGGAAGAGCTGATAAGGAAAATGGCCATTTATGTATGCAAGCTGATGGGTTTAAAGACAAAAACAAAAAAACCCACTTATGTAGGGTTTGACTGGAGCTTTATAAGAAATTGCCATGCTTAATTCAGTAGGCTGTCCCTATCAGGAAAACGTAAAACATAATATTGCATCTGTGATTGTTTATATGAAATGACTGTGACCCCTATATATATTTTACGAGTTTTCCAAAGTAATTGATGAATTTGTCTCATTTCATTGGATAACGGGATAAGAGCAGCCCAATCTTGCTCCATAGGCAATCATACCAGGAGCAAAGTTTTTAGTTAGCCTGTGTTATATGCTGATGAAACGGCATTGCAATGAGGACCAGTATTCTTGACAATGTAACCTTGGTTCACTTCAAATCCCATAGAAGGATCAGTTGGTCTAGATTGTGCCCATGATGAGCGGATGTCTATGCTTGTATATATGTCTTTAGGAGTACAGATTCCTAGGATTGGGGACTGTAATTAACAGGTTCTTTCAAATTGAAAATATGTGGGAGAAAATCTGTTTTTAAAAAATATTTATTGCCTTTATAAGAAAACGAAATGAGATAAAATTTAATGGACTTTTGAAGTCTAAATGCATGTATATATATAATTTCTTTCCAAGTCAGAATTTTTGTTAAATTTTTAAAACGTATATGGCTATGGCAGAAGCTGATGCCATGAATAAAGAATTGATTGACTGATTGATATTTGTTTATCTGAACTATCTTCTGAAAATAGCCAAAGGAGAAATGAGGAGGAGGATACTGTGACCAGTTCATCAGACAGGCAGACTGTCACAGTAGAGCTGGGAATTTATAGTTAGTCTATAGGCAAAGTCTGAGAGACATTCATGAACTGTCATTCCTTTCAGAATGAGGACAAACTCAAGAAGTACAGAAAAAAAGATATGAACAACAGAAGCTTTGCATTCAAGGTATTTATCTAATAAAAATACAACATGAAATAAATACTTGGCAAGAGTGTGCTCCAGGAATTCTGCATTCTGGCTAATAGTATCCACAAGCAGGTTAAAGTCTTGCTGAACGCCATAGGCTTGTTCGAAGAGGGCACGCATTACGGCAGATGGAAGCAACGTAAAGGGAGCATAATTCACCACCTAGAGATAAAGGTGCAGCAGCATACAACAAATTAGCCAATTCCCTCATATCCCCTTCCCTCCAAAGACTGAGAGAAGCCCTTTAAAATTTGATTAAGTCAGTCTAGAGTGACGTTTGCCCAATTTTAAAATCAGCGCGTTTCTGGACAAGATCCTTAGTGCATTCGTTCATTAATATCCTTAGACTGGATTATTTCTTAACAAGCATTAGCGCCTGTAGCGTAGACAGCCTGAACTCTGGCATTTCCCCATTTCTGACTGCTTCATCTCTGGCAGCACCTCAATAATTAAGGCTGTGTTTAATCTACTCTTTTAAAATGGATTATTTCACGCTTTAATGATGAAAGTCTCCAAATTTAACACAGTTAATCCTCAGATAAAACATTTTGTAGATAAAAATATACATTTTCTAGAAAAACAATTTAAAAAACACTACTCAGGTTTGAAATATAGCCCTAAAGTGCCTCACTGTTGTTTGGCTCACTTTAGCTACCAAGCCCAGTCATGCCAAACATCTCTACGCTAGCACTGCTCGTGGGGCAGAGGCTACTTGAAAAACTCAGGTATTATAAAAGACAGAAGTTACACTCTTTATTTGTCATAACAGCTTTTACCTACCCTAAGAGAAACCACTGTACCTGTTAAAACCCAGCACATACTACCGCTCTCTAGCCCTGCTCCTTCACTTCACACCTCAGTATTTTCCAGGAAGATCCTTAACCTAAAATAGCAGTAAGCAAAGCTCACTAATCCCAAGAGCTCCATCCATTTACCACAATGGGGCCAAAGAGTCGCATGTGGCTATACTGCCACAGTATGGCCACGTCTGCCCTAAAAGATCCAACAGGGAGGCAATATTGAAAAACAAAGTCATATGGCAAAAACCTTAGCCCACCCGTGCTCCCTACCTGCTCTAGCTCTGCAGCCATTGGAATGATTGAGAACTCTCCTTCCATACTACTCCTATATTTGTGTCTGTGGTGGCCACCCAAGGGAGCTGCCTGTTAAAATCCCACCCTGCTCATTCCATGTGCACTCCACAGCTGCGCCACACAGCCAACATGCTCTCCCCTAGTAGCCTTGCTTGTTTAAAAACACCCATAGGGCGGGGACCCTGCTCAGAAATTCAATTTTATTTTATTTTTTAATTAAAGAATGAGACTGTTTTCAGGCAAGAATGTTGCGTGTTTCAGTAACTTTGATTCTGAGCTTACATCAGATGCATTGGGATTCTCTTTGGTCCTCATCAGAACTCCTTCAAGCAGTGCTGCATCCACAGCAATTGGGACCACGTGCTGAACGAGCTGTTCATCATGCAAGATATCTTCCCAAAGGGCAGCCATTGCAGATGCTACAAAAGATAGGGTAAAGGTCACTATACAGCCATAAAGCAAGACATCACAAGTACTTTTTCACTGCAAATAGCAGGCCTTTTTTCAGTAGCTGTGGGGTCTAAAGTGCCAAGATGGATACATCTGTAGTAAGGTCAGACAGATGTGTGGTTTTCTTTTGCCTCTGGCAAGTTCCCTTTCTGTACTTTTTCTGGTCTGGACAGGACACTAGGTATACAAACAAAATGGGAAAACCGGAACAATGCCCTAACTATTGGTGAAAACAGATATGCACCTTAACTCCACTTTAACATTTCTTTTGATTGTTTCAGGGTTGCATAGGGTGCCAATACAGCCCTGCAACATGCATAAGAAATGTTAAAAATGTGTTAAAGTGGAGGTATGTGCATGTCTGTTTTCAACCTATGGGTCCAAGCCTCAGCCATTATAATCAAAAGGGAGTTGTTGCAATTAACTTCAGTGAAATCAGGACTGCATGCAGCCAATGGATCTTCCTCAGAAATCCTTACTCAGGTAAAATTCATACTGACTTTGGGTATTTTTGAATGAGCAAGGGGGGGGGGGGCTGGCTGCAGACTGGCACAACTGCAGAGCAACCACTCAGGTGGAGTGCGTGGGGAGTGATTCTAAATAGCAGCTCCCACTGTGGCTACTGCAGCAGCGATCCCCCTCCCATGGAGAAGAGGGAAACATGATGGGCTGGTCTTTGAAATTGAGATGTCCCAGGCATAAGTTCTGGGGAACTGGGCTCCCCAGTGCTCACGGCCAGTTCCTGAGACTTGTAACGGCCATGTCCACAGCGCCTATGAGTGGGGAACCTGTCTGTTCATGTGGGTGGTTGCCCCAGTTCATATGGGCTGGGGATGCGTGAGTACCCATTCCCACACACGTTTTTGGCTTGTCCCGCACAGCGCACTGCTGATTTCTTGGCAGTGTGCTGCGAGTGGCTCATGGAAGCGTGCATCTCCCTGCACCACCTTCAGCTGGGCGGTCAGAAGAGTGACTCCTGGGTGGCCATGCATGGTAGCATCTTGTTTAAAAATACCTGTTGTGAGATATTTGGTCAAGTAAATAAAGTCAAATACGACCTCCAACACAGCACTAACTGCATTCTTGGGCCTTTAGCTACACCTAATCACATTAAACATGTGATTTACTTTAGCTGTTCTGTGTAAAGAGAATTGTACTTCATAGAAAAGCCCTTTGTTGTAGAAAGGGAGAAAAAGTATAGTAAATAGTTCAGATTTTCATGCTATCTCGAAAGCAGCATCAGCAGAGAACAACAGACTGAAGCCTCCCATCTGAAGTATGATTTTTCCTTTGGTTAACACACAGCTAATGATTGATTGCATTGTTTCTGTCTAGTTTGTGAGCAAATGTCATGGTGTCATCAATTTATACATGGTCCTTTGTCACAACTGCTAGGCTGTGTCTGCATCTGCATAACTAGCTCCCAGCAGTTGAAACAGTATGGGAGAGCTCCCATAATGCACTGAAGCAACCATGTTTGTGTAACAGGGTGGGTGTAGACAGGCCAGTATTATTGTGCTGCTGTGCAGAAGCAAGGCGATGACCCATGGTATTGGTATAACTGTATTAGAGGAGTACAGGATGTCACTTTCTAATTACACTCAATGCTGTCCTATGTGGTGTACGGTAGGAATTCCCCCAGGGCAGGGTTGCAGCTCATTAACAATGCAATGTGTATGTGAGAAGCTTGTATTATTGCCCATGTTGTGACAGTTATGTAGATAGAGGAATTATTAATTCCTCAAGACAAGATTCTTGCTTCCTACATACCTTGCAAAACACTATTCACTTTATTACAACAGCATTTACAGATAACAGGCTGACAGTGCAGCAAGTTGAAGGGCACAATTTCACAGAGCCACGTTAGCAAGAGCTGTACTATACATGAAGCTATCTTCATGTGTAGTACATGAGACACGTATAGTATATGCCACATTAGAAAAAGGTCAGTCACTTCAGTAGGCAAATTGAAGCTAGCAGACAACAGAACCCAGAATGTGAGTTGTTCAGCCAAGAGACACATGCAGCACAACAAATCAAGATCCCAAGATGTAGTTGCTGTCATAAAATGACTTACTGAAGAAGAGTATTCAAAGTGCATGAACTATTATGGAACAGCAAAACACACCCCTACATAGGGACCCTCAGCCTCCACCTAGACATGAAATGATGAAAGAGATCCCTCTATACTTGTCAATGAGAAATTGCCTCCAACCTTCTCATTTCTAGTTGGCCAAAACCAAAGAGGACAGGACTCACGGTCCATCGTACTCTCAGCCTCCCGTTGCTCCGTGTCTTGGGGTGGGGAGCCTTCTTTACCCCCCTCACTCCCCTAGGTCTGTCGGGAGCAGGTCCCACTTTAACCCCTCCTCCCCCCGAACAGTCAATCATAGGGGGAGGGGGGGCGGGGGATCTTTACCTCCAAACCACTTCAACTATCAGCTTGTGGGGGGGGGCTCTTAGTCTTTACCCCCAGCTTCCCTTCCCGCACCGACTGTTGTAGAGATCCCTCTTTACACGCAACTTCCCCTCCACCCAGTCTGTCGGGGGCGGGGTGCTCCTCTTTATCCCCAAGCCCAACTCTTCAGTCTGCCGGGTGGGGGGTGCGATCCACTATAGCCCCCCTCCAGGCCTGCCAGGGTGAGTGTGTGTCCCACTCTGCTCCCAGGGAGGTGGGTCCCGGTCCGTGCGGCATTAAGTACCCGGAAGGAGCCGCATCCCCCGAGACTCCAGCCAGCCGGTCCAACTTGGACTTATATCCGAGTCCAAGCTATAGCCCCATTCCCACCTTGAACTTATTATATCCGGGTACCTGCTACCGCTCGCGCCTCCCGTCAGTGATCAAGCTAAACTCCCTGTTCACTTCCCACCCCCACCGATTGGCTAAACCGGCAGCCTATCAGCGCTACCGGCTTCTCCGCTGATCGGCAGGAAATCTGACCTATCATTTTTCAGCATAGAGGTATGAACTCTTCAATCAGAACGAGCGCAGAAAGAAGATGAACCAATGAGTCCCACCGGCCCGCTCGTCCATCGCCATCTGCTTCGCGCGCCTGATTGCGCCTGCGCAGGGCTTCTGCGCTCCCAGCTTAGCAAGGCTAGGGGCCAGCGCCTCCTCCTGAAGAGGAGTCCTATTTGAGTTGGGGATGACTGGGGGAGTGACGTGAATATTCGGGAGGGGAGAGAAGGGAACGGGAGAAAGCCAGGGACTAGGGGCAGCTTAGAGAGCATCAGGCTGCTTTCACACCTTACAAAATGGGCTATTATAATAACTGGAGATAATACCGGGTATAATTCCGCAGTTTTTTGTAATGTGTGAATGCACATTCCCCTTTTATGCTGCAAGGTCTTGGGTTGCTGTAGAAGCCACGTTTGGTAGTTCTTACAATGACTCAGGATCTCGCAGCATAAAAGGGGAATAGTGCATTCACACATTATAAAAATTGTGGAATAATACCCGGTATTATCTCAAGTTATTATAATAGCCCATTTTGTAAGGTGTGAAAGCAGCCTCAGTAGTAGCACTTAGAATCAGCTATTATTTAGTATCGCCATTACAATCCTAAAATTGTAGGATCTCGAGAATCATCTAGTCCAACCCCATGCTCCAAGGCAGGATACCCCCCTACTTACAGCATTGCAGACATAAATGCTTGTCCTACCAGGTTTTGAAAACATCCAAGGAAAGAGATTACACAACCTCCATGGGCAATTTACTCCACAGATCTCAAGATCCCATTCACTTCAATGACACACCAATGAAGTACTAAAGCCAGCAGAAGCTACCCAGAAATTCACACCTCTATTTTGAAACTTGTGATTTTAAGGTTCTGGATTCATGGGGTTAGGGTTCATGACTTTTAAACATTTAAGGTTGGCAACTCTGGCATCTCTAAACATACCTAAGGAAGGACTTTGTGTGGCATGAAAGCTTGCATATTTTCACCAACAGAAGTCAGTCCAATAAAATATACTATATGAACTACTTTGTCTCCATCTCTAAACACCACAGAGTACTCCAAGCCAGGCAGAGGAGAATGACAGGGCCAGCACTGGGTTGTAAGATATTATGTGCCACCCTTCCTCTTAATGGGACTTTTATTCAAAAGTCTAATGATGGCAATATAACCAACACTATTAACCCTTTACCTATCATTTTAGCAGAAATTCAAGTGAAGATTTGAGTTCAGAACGGATGAAAAATGCTATCATTCTTCTTCCCCCCCTCATTCTCTCCTCTGTAAAAAACAAAACAAAAACATAGATGCTTTTATTAGTATAATGTATGGTTTGTATTAGTTTCTGCATTTTAAGCACTTCCTGTGAAAATCCTCACCTACTCAATGTAATGGTATGGCATATTACTTATAAGGCAGCATTGTCCATTGCAGGACTGTCTTATAATTCGCCTTTATCCTAAGCTTTGCCCCACTCGCTTCCACTCTGCCCAATAACCTACATATTCCAAGAACATTTGTAAAATTCTAATCTGCTGAATAAGGTCCCAGATTTGGACCTGTCTGGATGGGTGAATACAGCGCCTGTCTGACATCACTACATAGTTAGGATTACATGGACCAACCAGCCATCATTCTTGATGTAACTAAGCCAAGCGCATGCACCTGGGACCTCGCATCCTCGTTAATGTTACGTTCCTTGTCTCTCCCTCTGTTCCCCTTCCTTCATCTCCCCACCCCACCCCACCCATCTCTCGTGTCTGTTCAATTACTTTGTAAAGCGCCAGGTACATTGCTGGCGCTATATAAATGCTTGCTAATAATAATAATTTTGCAAATGAGTCAAAGGGTTGCTTCAGTAGAAGTCTGGTGTTTTAAGGAGCAATTGCATGCAGGATTCAAGCAGGTGTCAAGCCACTTTTTAAAAGGCCATAGTGCCGGTATTTTACACAAGGGTAAGCAACAGAACTGTGGCTCTCACCTTGTCTTGTCTCAGTGATCCTGATCATTGCTTGTAAGAGCTCAGATTAAGCTGAGAAAGGACTAAGCGCTGGTATTTCCAACTCTGGTGCAACAGTCATTGGGAGACTACAGTTATGAGTATCACCTGTCAAGGTATTCAACATCATCTAAGATGACATCCCAGTCCAGCAACTTTCATTTGAGTGTGAGTACTGTGGGAACAAGGATGTACTTTAACATCAAGGGCAACTTCCGGTGGGGGGTGGGAATCCTTGCCTAGGACCTCAAGATATGGGAAGAGTATGGACACCAGGGAAACGAGAAAATGAGAGATCATTAGAGGTTGAATCTCTGCCATTCTTGTGGTAAAACAGTGATAGCAAAATTTCATTTTCTTTCACAGCAGAGCTGCTTCCTGTGCTTATTAGATTGGTCTGAGTTGTTGGTAACAGAAGTTTTTACTCCTGCTAGCTCTGAAGCTCAAACCCAACTCTGGAAGAGACTGCTGGATTCTATCCTGTTTTACAATCCGGCAGCAGAATTATCTGTCGATCCAGTTACAGAACCTTTGTGGCTGATGATGTGCAAGTCAGACAGAACTCAGACTTTTAGTGCTTGTGGCTCTGGAACTTGGCAAAAGAAATTTGGCTGTGCCCACACAACCATTGTGGGGACAATAAATCAACATGCCACCCACCATGCCAGCAGTTGTTTTACTCCCCCACTCCACATGCATAACAAGCATACTACAAGTATAGCATGGGCCAATGGCAGGGAGAGTCACTCATGTTTAAAGAGGAGCAAGTTTGCCTGCGCTATGGCCAGAGACCATTTGTCCACATGTGGCTGTGCTATGGGGTTGGAGGGCAAGTGTCACAACTTTGAAATGATGCTAACACACCACACACTTAACTGTGGTGTCAACGCAGCTTTATTTGTCAATGCCACTTTTAATGTGCAAACATTCAAAGCACACAGCTCCATGACACCATTTGTATGGAGTCACCTCTCATTCAAATTCAGACCTGGACAAAATGTGCTCAAGTCCCAGTAAAGTCCAATGCCATTGTCAGAGAAGCTATTAGGAGCTGTGTTCCGATAATCCAGAACTAAATGTTGCCTATCTAGTACGGTCTTAGCCACTCTCAAAGTACAAGTGGTGGTGTTCTATGGCAGAATTTTGCAGAGCTTCCCTTGTGTATTCTTCCATAAGGGCAGTGATCTAACCAGCCTGAAGCCTTGGGTCCTAGTATTTCAGTTGCAACGTCACAGCCTTGTCCCTTTCCTACTGCTCAAACTCCATGGGCAATTTATTCCATAGATCTCGAGATCCCATTCACTTCAGTGATACACCAATGTTAAATGTTAAAGCCAGCAGAAGCTACCCAGAAAAATCACACTTCTTTGTGAAACTTGTGATTTTAAGATTCTGGATTCATGGGGTTTAAATACTTAAGGTTGGCAACTCTGGCATCTCTAAACATGCCTAAGGCATGTTTGAAGCTGCAAGGCACTCAGTGAATGAGGTTGGTACCAGGCAAGGGATATGGGCAATATTTGGCAAGTGATTCTGCCAGGGCTGTCAGAGCAGGTTGATAGAGCCAGAGGGGCCCGCAGACGGCTGGACTCACTGACTAGCTTGAGGATTCCCAAGGGATCAGTACCCAGATGAAGGGAGATGAGGTAAGAAGATGGCAGGCGGGGAAGCTAGTGTAAAGGAGGGGGTGGGGGACCCCTGAGTAGGGGAAAGGTGAGGGACTAGACTTGAATCTGCGATTGGCAAATGTCCAGGCAGAAACGCGGGTCCTAGAAGGGCAGGAGTTGAGGAGCCGATACGTGGGGCAGGCAGAGCTCAGGCGGAAACGTCGGAGGCCAGTGCCTGGCTAGTCCAGGAAAGTGAGGTGCTGGGAGCCGGCATTACGACTGCCTGGTCCCGGTGCAGAGAGAGAGCTGGAGGAATCGGTACGAGTGCCCGGCTGGCTGGGTAGTCTCGGCTAGTGCCGAACTCAAGACTATGGCTGGGGAACGACAGCTCTCAAGGGAGCAGCGACCCGGGCGCGGAGAGGTGCTGGGAAAAGCCACAACTGGCTCAAGAGTGAGTCTCACCGGCAGCAGAGATAGAGCCGGAAGCTCGTCACAGTACTGCAGTGACGCCACTCCGCGGCGCTATGAGGGACGCTGACGTCACGCGTCTCCACTAAAGGAAAACCGGAAGGTGCGGGCGCAGATCGGGTAGACTCCATGAGGAGCAACAGGATGGGTGGAGCCTGAGGGTGAGAGGCCGGGACGGATCCTACCCGTGGGGGGCACGGTCTTGGGGGAGTGAGGAGAACTGCATAGAGCTGGGAGAGGCCATCGGAGCAACTCCTCACCCTGGATGAGACTGGGAGAGTCTCTTCCCACGTGAGTTGAGTCCGGCCAGGGTGAAAGTAGGCAACACCCTCCAGCTGGGTCCAGAACCAGAGGGCAGGCACATGGGATGAGTATGGTCCAGAGGACATAGGGGGCAGTTCCCTCCTCTTGGGGTTGTGAGACTAGGGGCAAGAGGGGGCTTGCCAAGCTTAGGGAGGGGCCTGAGGGAAAGTCCCTTCCTTCAATAGGAGAGAAGCAAACTCAATACCTGAGAGGGTTAGGCCCCTTTCCTGCAAGCACTTACATTTTACACATTGGAAAATGTATTAAACTCCCATTTCTAAAGATTCCAGTCTGATATTTGTTGCTTAGGGTTCAGGAGGGAAGGATCATGAGTTTGATTTGTTGTTTTCCACTTCCCATCGCTTTCCGCTCAATAACAGAGATTAGCGTGATCTGAACCACTTCTCAGCCATCCTGATAGGTTCAGTAAAATGTTCATGATATTTAGACATCTTCAGATTTATAAGTAATTGTGTAACTGTTCGTGTCACCAATTTGGGAAACTATCAAAAGCAAACCAACCTATGCTCTAATTCTGGGAAATCTAAGGGCAACATTCTCTATTAGGGGATGTAACTCCACTGGAGACCGTTTGGCCCAAGCGGTGGATCTTTGTCCTTCTCAAACCTCTAGAGAGCCTTGTCATCAGCATATTGATGACACCGCACGCCAAACCTCCTGACCACCTCGCCGAGCGGTTGCATATACACGTTGAACAGGAGAGGGGACAAAAAAGAACCCTGCGGGACTCCACACGAGAGGTCTCGGTATGATGAAAAATAATCCCTGAGCACCACTCGCTGAGTTCTTCCAGCCAGGAAGGAGCGGAACCAGTCAAGAACCATACCGCCCACCC
>QEPC01001485.1:434625-451652 GCA_003113815.1 Sphenodon punctatus
CCTGTGCTTGGGGTTTATACGTTATTCATTTTAAGCTTGAAGTGCATTTTAGACTACTGTGTTTTCTTCCATCTTCTGATGTTCACCCTGGGAACTCCTTGCTGCTGGGTTGTGCCCTGGCTCCGCCTACCGTTGCCCTGGCTCCGCCTACCATTGCCCTGGCTCCGGCCGGATGGCCTTACTGCCCCTCCAAACTAAAAAGCCACCAG
This sequence comes from Sphenodon punctatus, assembly GCA_003113815.1. Lineage (NCBI taxonomy): Eukaryota > Metazoa > Chordata > Lepidosauria > Sphenodontia > Sphenodontidae > Sphenodon > Sphenodon punctatus. Next base: position 434,835 of record QEPC01001485.1, read on the forward strand.
CCACCCCTGTCTAATAGTATGAACTACAAGCGCAAACATCACAAAATACAAGGGATCCAAATGGAAAAGTTTCCAGAATCCATAGCACCTTATATGTTGGTTTTAGACAAGCGCCTCACCACTTATTACCCATCAATCACCCACCCATCATGCATGTTGCAGGGCTGCATAAATGGGGAAATGCTTGTCTAAAAACACACTTAGATTTAATCAGATAAGTGGTCATCCATCTCTTCTTTCAGTTTCAAAATAATTTTATACAACACACTTTACATTATGAGAAGTGAGTGAGTTAGAAAGTTTATTTGATTATGGCAAAGTCAGATTTTTTAAAGCACTTGTCTTTTCTAAAGTGTTTTTCTCAAAACCTCCCATAATGTGCTTGTATTTTAGGTGATATGTCCAACAAGAACTCCGCATGGTGTGACATTGAAAGTGCATCTGATTTTTATTCTGAGTGCTGGGAAGCAAGGTTTCCACATAGCTGCAAAGGTAAACTGAATGTCAGACAACAAAATCCTGTCTAAACTTCTATTATTGTTTTATCTAAAGAATACATAATTAATTACTAAGTTCATATTTATGTATTTCTCTGTAGTGAATGCATTGCTTGTATGTTATACATTTTGCTATTAATTGATATTGTTAACAGCTTTTAAAATACAATAATTGTTTTAATTGTAGTAAAATATTTTCTTTGATTGAAGGTAACTTAAATTTTTCCTTTCTGCTTTCACTATCAGAGTCAGAGAAATCTTCTAATCTCCATCCTTCAACTAATGCAAAGGGTCAGTGTCTTTTATGCGGGACAGAGAAGGGAAGAGGCAGAACCAGTGGCTTAAGTGAAGTGGTATTGATCTCAGAAAACAACCAAGCCAACAGAAAAAAATATTGCAAAGACTGTCCTCTCTTGCAAACACAAACATTAGAAAATATTAGGGGGACTCAAAAGAAAACATCTCCAGAATCCATAACACCTTTCAGATTTACCGGAAACCAAATAAGTGGTCATAAATCTGCAGGCTGTTTGGCCAAAGTTCTTCACTCAAAGTCTGCCTTATCTTGTAATAAGTGCTTGTCTTTCAAAACTCAAATCCCTCAGCTGTCCAGTACTGAGCAGCCAGTACAGGTGTCACCCTTTTTGACAATTAAGGAAGCGTACATAGTTAATAAGCTACATCGAAAGCACCCATCAGCTGATTCTCCTCTGACATCAAGGCATAATAAAGCTGTGCAAGCGTCTTTGTCTTGTAGAGGGAAGGGGTTTAATGAATGTATTGTTTGTGAGTGTGCAAATCAGTCAACAATATTCACAGACATAAACAAGAAATTAGACCAGAAAAAAGCTGGTGTGCTTCACAACACTGAAGATAGATCCAATCAAAATCCATATTCTGGTGAACTGGTAAAGCACCATTTAGGCTACCCTTTGGAAGCAGCATATGATCAAACTGACAAGCCAAAGACCACTCAGCACAGCTGTTCGCACATCAGTTTGGGAACACTTGTTATCTCTCTAACTTTGGAAGCAGAGGCTGAGAAAAAATATACTAATTTTTCAAAGGTTAAAGAAGATGGAGGATATTCAAGCAGACATGCATTAGCTTTCAAACTTAAAGAACCTGAGCTTAACCAGTATTTTAACAAACTATGTATTTCTATTGTTCCAAACCCTGAGCAGTTAGATACTGAAACTCCAAAGCAAACTACTCCATTTACCAGGCAGGCAGGACCCTCAGTAATCCCTATTCCTGAAGCCAGTCACCTTCTGAAAACATATACAGAATCAGATTTTGGCATTCCTGACACCCAAACAGATCAAGAGCCTTCTGTACTGAAACCCCCGTGTGCCAGACAGTTCTTTGTGTTGCCTGGAGATAAACACAATACAGTTCAGCCTCCCCACTCTTCTACTGTTTGGAAATTTCCCTGCAAAGAGGCAGTTCTCACTAACAAGGCCTCTGAAGAACAGAAACCACAATTGAAGGCCTCCAGATACATAAAACCTTCTTTTGTGTCTACCAAAACCAAAGAAGCACAAAGAAAGCCAAGATTTGTAAGTAAACTCTACATTCCTTTCAACTGTCCTGAAGCAAAGACTTTACATGTTGAGCCTTTACAGCAAAATACTTGTAACTATATAACTTTGAAGGAAGTAGAGATATTTAAAAATGTGCCCTTAGCAGAAGCTTTTATGTGTCGCTGCAGCCCACTGTGTAACTTGAAAGTTAGCTTGTATCCAAAGGGGAGATACTTTAGTACTGAAAAACCTCTAAGCATTACAAGAAAACCATCCAAAAGAGGTGGCATAGTAACTCCCAGATTTTATGCACAGTCTCTACGTGATAGATATAGTCCTGTGGTGACTCAGTACATCCCTCCAGCAAGAAAGAAAAAGGATTTGAAGATGCAGAGCCTTTTAAATTTTTGTTTTGGATCGTTTGCAAGACCGAACAAACTCGAAAAATCACTGCCTAAAGGAGAGATCTGTTCCACTCTGGATAATTCAAATACAAGAGAGGATGGACTCTTAAGTTCACTTCTTCCAGTTGAGAGGAGGAGTCCACCTGCCCCTCTTCTTCCAAGTGAGAGTCAAAGTCCAATTCCCCCACCTCCATTGATTCCACCTCTTCTAAATGGGAAAAGAAGTCCAACTGTCCCCCCTTTTCAAAGTGAAAGAAAGAGCCAAAGTCCTGTACCTGGAACATTATATCCTGATGACAAACATGGGCCTTGTTATTTTCCTGATATTGGGAACACCAGTAATTTAACGCAGCCACCACAGGAGAGAGAGACATTTACGTCCAGCAATAAAGTACCTGTGGAGAAACTGGACTCAGAGACTGCCCAGGTAGTTTCTGGAGACTCAGTCCCGAATAAACTCTTTTCCTGTCAATGTGGAAATGAGCCACAACACGGACTCTTCCCTATTGGAGACTTATCTGAGTCTGTTGTTATAAAAACTAGAAAAGGCTCTGATACTAACAGGGGATCTTGTGTACCTGAATCAACAAGGGTTATCTACCCTAGAGAAACCCCAAATAACATAACAGACAATTGCTGGCAATGTCACCATCCTGTTCTCCCAGGTCATTTCTCCTCTTTGGAAAACATACACAAGCAAGATACTGCAAGAAGCCAGTTTGCTAACACACAGTCTTATTTTGAGAATGGAGTTTTAGGGAAGACTTTGAAAGAGGAATTCCTGACAGGATGCAAACAAATGGAAGCAAGAGAAAGGGGAAATGTTAGGAGTCCTAGAGACACTGAAACCACCCAACAAATTGGTTCCTATGGCATGTACGCTGTACCACTTTCTGATAATGCTTACCTCGATAAAACAGTACCGGACTTTTCCACACATCACCCCATCCGATGTTCATCCTGTCAGTCTGTTGTTAAACAAAAACTGGGCACATCAAGTGAATACAGTCGTTTCAAGTTAAATCAGAAAACACCAGAGAATTACTTGAACATAGAAAGAGGATTTCCAGTGGATCCTTTCCAGGGAAATAGAAGCCAGTGCGCATGTTCCCAGGAAATCCCTGTTTACTACCTGGAACAAGCTGCTGCATATAAAGAAAAGAGAGCTGAACTTTCCACACGAAACGCTCCAAACCTTATTCAGGTTTGTAGAAATTGATAGTCTTTATGCTAATAATACACACATGATTAATTGCATTGAAGCTCCAAATGAGTGCCCCAAAGGCAGGGTATTCCCTTGCTGTGTTTGTAAGGAATAACAGAAATCAAAGTTGGAAAGGACCTAGGGCAGATTCAGACGTGTCTTTAAATCGCACAGAATCCTCGGCGGCAAGTTGCTCCGAGCAGCTTTTCAAACCGCACTCCAAACATTCGGGCTAGGTGAAAATGTGCACGCTCAGCGCATTCACACCAGCCCGGAAGTGCGGGGTTTTTAAAATCGCACTATGCCGCCGAGGCAGCTGTGCGATTTAAAGACACGTCTGAATCCGCCCCTAGTCCATCCTTCCCTGCCAAGACTGGATTGTTTTCTCAAATGCATTTTCTAGTGCACCACTCAATCTAATTTTAAATGTTTTAAATGATGGGCCAGCTGCGAAGCCTGCTAATTTAGTAACCAGTAATTTAGAGATAATTTGTTTACATGTAAGTAAGGAAGAAACTGCCTCTTTATATTTTTATTCAAATTTACACTACATGGCAGAAAATGCATCCCTTCCATGCACTGGGCACCCTTGGCAAATTATTATAAAAATATTTTAAATAATCAGTCTATGGCAATTACCTTCTTCACAGATAGCAGAACTCCAGCACTAGTTGATAGAAAGATGTAATAACACAGAGATCCCCTCCAATCACTCTCATATCTCATCCTCCTCCCTGCAAAGTTTTACTTATATATAAGTATTACCTTAACAAAAAACCTGTGGTTTAAGAAACTGGTTAAGGTGGCATTCCAAATTATACTCAAACTCTAACATGACAGTAAATTGTCACATTAAAGCAAAATTTTAAAAAAATATTATGGCTTAACTGAAATTAAACTGCATATGTGTGGTATGGTGACTGAGTGATACTTATACGTGATGAGGAATGTATGCAGTTTAATTTCAGTTAAGCTGTACATTTATTTATTTTTAATTTGCCTTAACATGACAATTTACTGTCATGTTAGAGTTTGAGTATAATTTGGAATGCCACCTTAACCAGTTTCTTAAACCACAGGTTTTTTACTTAGGTAATTTCCCCTTCTGTTATTATTATTATTATTAATTAACAAACATTTATATAGCACCAGCAGTGTACCTGGCACTTTACAAAGTAATAAAATAGACACGGTCCCTGCCCCTAGGGCTTGCAATCTGAGAGACAGGAGCTGGGGGAGAGACTTAGGAAGGGGAACAGAGGGAGAGACAAGGGGTCTAACATTCATGAAGATGCGAGATCTCAAGTGCACGTACTTGGCTTGGTTACGATGAGAGTTAACAGTATACTTTAAACGGGGGAAAATATAAACTGTTGAAATGTAAGAGTTAACCGTATACTTTAAACTGGGGAACATGTGTGTCCCTTCCCTTCTAGGCAGGCACCAGTCCATCCCAGTCTCTCTCTCTCTCACACACACTAATTCAAATACACATTCACTCATTCATTCTCTTGCACACATTCATTCTCTCTCACTTTCCCATACACATTCATTCTCTCTCATACACATTCATTTAGTTTCTCTCTCCCTCATCACACACACTCTCACTCATTACACTCTTCCCCCACACTCATTACACACAAACCCACTCTCCTCTCTCGCATGCTCTCACACTCTCTCTCATCATACTGTCACCACTCATCCCACACACACACTCTCTCCCCCACTCCCATCTCTTGCACGCTCTCTCCTCTCACACACACATGCGCGCACTCTCATTCACTGACTCATACAGAGACACTCACTCTGGAGGGTTGGAGGAGAAGTTACTCACTGTGCTGCCACGGGGCGGGCCCCTTTGCCTGCTGGCACTGCCACAGCTGCTTCCTCCACTCCTCGGCTTAAAGATCCCGCGCTGCTGTGCGCACACTGGGGACTGGCCGCCATTTTCCTAGTCTGGCATGCTGGGAAATGTAGTCCTAGCATGCCAGACTAGGAAAGGGAAAAGAAATTCAGCATAGGGACCTGTCTTACAAACAGTTTTTAAATTGCAGTGGCCAGTGCCGCTGCCACTACAAGGAAGAGAGGGAGGAAGGAACAGGCATCAGGCATTTGGGATGCCAGTAGTTCCTCCCCCCTTCCCCATTGCTGCTGCTGCTGCTGCTGCCGCCCGCCACTGGGTGGAGTGGGGAGGCAACAGCAACAGCAGCTGCCCAGGTTTGGAGGAAGGGACTGAAGCCCGCAAGTGCCCGCCAACCTCTGGAGTTGGCCCTGCTAGTCCCCCTCCTCGGCTGGGTGGCTACCACTGAGGGCAAGGGCTTGCTCCTCAGACAGGCTGGCAATGAGTGGGCTGGGTGTACCAGTGGCCAGGGGAACTGGGTAGGCGGGGGGGCCATGTTAGTTCCTTCCCCACCTCCCTCTTGCCCAGGCTGCTGCTGAGGGTGGTAGGTGTGTTAGGCAGGCAGGTGAGCTGCCTCAGTGACCCCACGTTAAGGCAGTGGCAGCACTGGTGGCAGCGTTTTAAAGGCCCGCGCCACCCACACTGTCTGAGAGCACTCAGCCCACTTAAACAGCCAGCACTCTAGGGGAGGAAGCACCGCTTTCACGGCTGGAACAGGACTGGCCAAAGCCACCCTGTTACAATCCAGAGACCCTGATCACACTGATGAAAGCACCAGAGTCTAGTAGACACTGTACTATATTGAATCCAGCCATTAAATGTCATCTATGCTGAGCTGGAAATTGACAAACCCCATCAAAATACTGGCCACCAACTGGAAGTCTTGCCCCAATGTCTCCCATTGAACAGCATTAGGTGCTGTTCAGTAGAACCTAGCAGCCACCTTAACTATAGAGCCACTTCTATATATTGTGAAAATTCCCTACAATCAAACCCAGTAAAGAATTTGTGATAACAAAAAGGTCAGGCTAAACCAATAGCAGGTCTTAAGACACTCAAATCTACATACAACATTCGTAACTAATATTGTGGATTACTGTAATAATACTCAGAGAAAATGCTAGTTAAATATTGTTTTGCAAAGTCAGATGCACAAACTAGGAACAGTTAAGGGGTGCATTGGTCTATAGTTCAAAGCTTTGAGCTCTCCTGACATAAGGATTCTCAGCTGGCCAGAACTGGATGAAATGGCACCAACTGAAAAAGAGAATTGTTCCACAACCTTAATTATATGGCAATTTAGTGTTTTCCAGTTTTTCAATATATCTTTTCTGTTACTTGGGTGATCCGTTATTTATTAACTACACACTATCCACTCTAGGGATGGGACACCGGGGAGAATACCTGATACCGGATTTATCGGTATCGGATTTACCGGTATCAGCATACAGGATTTTTAACATTGGCCACTTTACCGTTTTTTTTTACATTGTGGCCATTTACTTCAATGGCCGCGATGTAAAAAAACCGGTAAAGCGGCCAATGCTAAAAATCCGGTATGCTGATACCGGTGATTATCGGATTAATCTGATATACCTGATTATCGGGTGTATCGGATTTATCCGATACCGATATTCCCACCCCTACTTACAGATCAAATGAGGCAGGGGTCCAGTCTGTAGTCATGTAATTAAATATTGTGTCATTCTCTGCTCCCTATCCTCTAAGAACTTACACTTAACAGTGAGACATTTAGTCCAGGTTTACAGCATTGAAATTGCAATTAGAATTTTGTCTCGGATAAGGCACAGATACACAGCACTCCTCTGGGCTTGATTCTTATCTGCCCAGATTCTTCACAGATTCTTCACACGGTGCCTTGTGCAGCTACTTATACTAGTGCTAAGGTAGTGTGAAATGCTACCATTCTTTTTTTAAAGCTCTTTGCACCCATTATAAGCCGCCCCAGGCTGCCTGATGGCAGGCGGGGCGGGGTATTAAATTGAAAAATAAATAAAAAATAAAATAAAAATTATGCACTCACTCTGCACTGTTATCAGTAACTACGCACAGCACAGAGAATAAGGCTCTTGCTTTATTCACTTTACAGGCTTTTACCTGTGTACAGAACAAAGCAATGATCCTGGTGGAAAAGAACATGGCTGCAGCATAATCAAAATTTGTACTATTTTAGATATCCACAAAGGGCAGAGCTAAGGTTATGCTGAAGCTAATTGTTACTTTGGACACAATCCTTCTGCTTGTACATACCATTACCTGCCCCTCTCCAGGCATTGTTTAGATGTGTATTGTTCAGTTAGTTGGAAACACAAGACCTATTGAGTGGGGTTATGTTAAGTATGTTATGGATTTGCCTAAGCTTGAGAGACTTGAGTTTAGAGAGGCAATTCAAGAGAAACATTCTTCCATTTACCTACAGATGTTTTCTTCCTTAGCAATTTTCCTGCCCCATCTGGCACTGCTTATGAACAAGAACAAGACTCATGTAAAGAAGTCAAATGGGTGAAGAATTTCATGTTGTTAAAAGCAAAATCACTGTATGACTTTCTACCCCTAGCAATCTTTCAAAAGGGTAGGGAGTATCATAACGCTTCCTCACTGTGAAACCTAGACTCTAAAAATGCAGAACTTTTGTTTTGCTGACTAGTTTTGTTTCTTTTCTTTAGGATTCTTCACAGATTCATCATAGCTGGAAAAGAACAGATGAAAGCTAAGGATTTCTGTGAATGCAAGCTTCCTATAATGCAGTAGGGTGAGGTCAATGAATAGAAACAAGAAACAGTAGTTTGAAATCATGAAAACATTAATGCATGTCTCTGAGGCCCTGTGCCTCTTAAAATGAGAATCTCAAAATAAAGCATTTTGAAAAAGCTACTTCCTATGGGTTAGGCAATGGCTGTACACAAATGATAGTTAATATTTATTTTATTATTGTACAATGATAGTTAACATTTATTTACTTCTTTCCATGTAAAAAACAACTTGTAATTGATTGAGAGCCTAGGCTTCCCCATCAGTTCAGTTCAGACAAGCTCACTCAGTTGTCCTGTGTCTTGTACGCTTTCTATGACTTGAATCATAAAAGAAATATTTATTGTTAAAAATTTGTTATTAATAACAGACAAGGCAAATTAGTGCTGTTTTAGTGGCACATACTGGGTGAAGCAGAAGCAGCAGCCCTAGCATTTAAAGTTTTGCATATCATCTAATGGGCCATGTGTTAGTAATTCAATTTCAATTTATTATGCCATTTGGCTATATACACTTAACTAAGACTGACATACAACATAACATACAACATAAGATAAAATAGACATAACAAAACAAAACATATTATCACCACACAAGTCAGAAGAAACAAGATCCAGCCCAGCCTATTCACTTCGTAAATGCACCTTAAACATATATTTATTCCGGCATAGGTAGTTTAGATGTCAAAAACAATTGCCTCAATTTAAAAGCGGAACTCAAATATTTGGCCACATTTAAAGATATCTCAGCAGAATTATCTGACAAGAGGTATTCGAGGAGCCACATGTTTGTTCTTCCTGGATACTTTTGAAGAAAAACAGCCAGATACTGAGATCTCAATGAATCATAAAGGTGGCAACTCATTAAAATGTGCTGTGGAGTCTCGGCTTCTAGCCAATCAAAAGGGCAAAGGCGGTCGCAGTATGGGACCTTACTATATCGGCCCTCCAATATATAGGAGGGCAAGGCATTCATCTTAGCACAATATAGCAGATATTTCCCCCTTTGCAAGATTGGAATGTTTAAATACCTAGCCATTTCACCCTGTGGGTTAAGACAGCAAAATCGAAATTCCCTTAGGTGGGGGGTGTAACCCTTACCCTTGCTATATCATTTTGATAGGCAATATCCCTAGTCCTAACCAAAACCTCAGCTTGGGCTGACCCTTGTTCTTTAGAGGTTAAATAATTTTGGGAAAACCACAACTTCTCGAGGTACTCCTCAATTGCCACCTGCCATCAGCTTTTGAATGAATCCCCTAAAAGAAAAGAAAATAATCCCCTATTTGCCTGATTATGTAGCTAGAACCAAAACTTAAGTGCACTAATCCAAACACAAACATTCCAGATATACAGTCCTGTTTCCAACCTTACTGCTGCATTTGGTGTCCCACTAGGAGTTCTCAAAATCTTACAAAGAAACTTGTTTTGCGCAGTTTCTAGTGTTAGTAATCTGATAAACAGAGTAGCCTATTGTGCATGGCGATTACTCTTCATCCACAAGATGGCAGCAAACGAAGGCAGTATCACTTCAGTAATAAAACGTGCTGTATCTTGAGCAGGTTATTGTAACCTGGAGTCTTTGGGCACTAAATTATTGGATCAAATCCTCTCCAGGCCAGAAACAGCCAAATAGGGTGGCAAAAGTGAAATATATGGCTGGTTTCAATTCTGTTCTGAGTGGGCCAAGGTTCACTACGAGTAGAATCCACTCTCACTGAAATGTTTTTGCAAATCAGTGCAAGATAATAAACTCACTATGGTTCATGATTTAGCCACTCATAAGAGTCCCAACTTTGCTTATATTATCCAGATACGATTGGATAATTCAGATTACCTACTTTGGGTGGAGTTGTTTTCAGATTTGGATTCAGCATGGGTAGAAGTAAGAAGCTCTTCATATCTTTTCTTAGGCCCTGGAAGTGCCCAGTCTTAAACCCTGATCTGTCTGAGTCTGCCCCGCTGTGCTGTGTGCATGGTAGATTTGGGGGGGAGGAAGAGATGCTGCTGTAAGATGCCTCTGCCTCTTGAGTGCCTGTAGCAGATCTATCTAGAGAGAGTGTGGTTGCTGTGTTGATCCCGAATGTAAAGTAGTTCCGATGAAATCTTTTATTGGACCAACTTCTGTTGGTGAGACTATTCAAGCTTTGAGGCCTCACAGGGCCCTTCCTCAGGCATGTAACAAATCAGACCTATACAGACAGAGCAGATTTGCTGAGGAGGCCAGCACAGAAACCTCTCTCTCTCCCCTAAACTTGTTACTTGCCTGAGGAAGGGCCCTGTGTGACCTGCAAGCTTGCATATTCTCGAGATTGGTCCAATAAAAGATATCATCTGAATTACTTTGTCTTCATTTCTTGCAGCAGAGCTGACTCTTTTGGTAACCAGTAAGCACCTAATTTTGGTTATTGGCCAAAAGAGGAGGTGTGAAGCAGGTGTGGTTTGGTGGAATGAGGCAGTGCTTGTAATCATTGCTTCGGTGCTGACTGTGTGGCTGTGGCCAAGTCATTTAACTATTCTGCCTTGGAATGGGGGAAATAATGCTATTTAACTGGGTCCCCATGACGCCCTCCTCTCCCAAGTACCTCCCTTATGTACCCTCTTGCCCTCACCCCCAACCTCTATGTGGTCCTTGGAGCTTTTACTAATTTCCAAAGTGATTTGGGGGAGGGAAAAGATCCCCCACCCATAGTATAAGGCCTTTCGGAAGGCAGCACCTCATATCCATTTGCTATGTGTGCCTGGGGCATAACCCTGGCTAAGTTCCTTCTCTCATCACATTTGTGTCTTCTGCTGTACCCAGTGTACTCTACAACCTTTGTTATATATCCTGCATGCCTTGGCTTTAATACACTGGGCTTTTCCAGCCTACTGGCAGGTCAGAGATTCTTGTGGAAGCCCATCTGGCCTCTGTCACGCTGAGGGCTATGCAGCACGCTGCTGTCATTTTACTGAAGTTGGGCTTTGTGAAAACTCCCTGGATGACTGCATTCTTCCCTTTCAGTGTGTTTCTAACGTATCCTTTAATAGCTGTGGAAGAGCAGGGCGGAAGGTCAAGTAGCGATAAGCAGCTGAGTGGTGTCCCACTTCAGCAAGGGTTGCCTACAGGCTGCATGGCCCCATGCTTGGTCCCACCAACGCAGCTACAGGCACTGACAGAGATTGGAATGTCTGACTTGAGGAGTAACATCCTCTCCTGGGTAAGGCTGTGAGATAGTTCTGTCTGTGCAGCTCAACAATAGAAGGAAAAAGGCAGTTTCCCTGAAAGGCACAGAAGAAAAGAGGTGGCCTGTCCCGTCCCAAGATTGTTTGGTTGCTTGGGTAAAGATAGAACCTGCCGATGCGCTTCTAGTTTGGGGGTTTCCTTAGTGCCCAAACCACCTTGGTTTGCTCAACAGCATGGAAATGGGGTAAAACAGAAACCTGTTGCTGGAATTCCGACTCCTCTTCTGAGCCTAGCTGATTCTGGATCTATTCCCATTATATAGAATCTGATTCAAATTCCACAGAAGTCAATGGAAAGACTCATGTTAATCAGTGGATTTTGATCAAGCCCATAGAGAATTCAAACACACTTTAATTATACGTACCACTGAACCAAATCTGACAATTTCATGCAAACCAGACGGGTGTGCCCATCTCACTGTGTTTCATCAAGTGAAGCCTCCAAAAATCCAGTGTTTGGGCTTAAAGTCTCATTGTTAGTCTAAATTTCAGCATGGTTCAGAATGAGAATAACTGTGAGCATGGTTCTAAGGGAGTTAGAGATGTGAGTCTTAAAATCCTCAGCTGATATACTGCATCCAGAGTAGGGAGTAAGTCTTGTAACTTGGGCCCTTTTCAAATGGGCACGGATGTGTGGAGAGATGGGGCGGTGGATGGGGGTGCGTTCCCACAGACCCCCCACCTACCTCTACCTATCCACATGCATAGAGCTTCTGGCAGTGGCGCCCGTTGCTCCGTGCGTGGGTGATGGGCGTTATTCAGGAGTGCTCACGCACCCCCACCCACCGGCCATGGCGTTCCCATGGATGCCCACCCCCTGCAGCTGTGGTGGCGTTCAAACAGATTCTCCCACCCGCATACATGGGTGGGGGGGAGGCGGGGATGTCCATTTGAAAAGGGCCTAAGCCCCACATTATCAAGTGCCCATTAATTTTAGGATCTTCCATTTTGGCTTGAGGTGTGCATTCTGCCAATAAAGATTCTACTAGCTTGAGCTAGGGTTTTGGGTGCTCAGCACTTCTCGAAAATAGATCCTATCTGTCTCAAGCTGGTCACTTAAAAACTGAGACACCCAAACCTTAAAAGTAGCCATTGCTAAATCTGAACATAATGTAGGCTAGTGATCAAAGATTCAGGTACACAATGCACCCCGAAGAAGACCTTTACTCCAACAGTTGTACAGAAATTAAGTCCTTTCATTTGTCTGCTTAGTTGATGACTTGGCTGCCTAAGAGCCTTGCTGAACTGGTGGAAGAAGTTTCACCTGCGAGTGATACCGGCCCCATACTGTTCCTCTCTGAAGAGAAAGTCCTTAATCCAGATAATCTCCATGGAGGCTGTGGGTGGATTGAAGGGCTATATATAGAGTGGCTATATCCTCACTAAGTCGATATGGAGACCCCTGACATATTAAATACTCCAGAAGTGAGCAGAGCAGACAAAGAGATGTCATTGAGTCTATAAAGATAACAAGCAGCTTGAACAGACATGGTGCCTAGCAATGCTTTGGGGAAACTTGCTCTTCCAGTTGAGTTATACAGTGAGAGGCCTTTTATGCATGAGGGGGAAACTTACTGCAATGTGTTGTTTTTGTATAAAAGAAACTAAAACACCCTGGATTCCTGATATGAAACCCCAGTCTAGTGTAGACACAATTAACGTTTCCCAAGTATAATAAGTCTGCAGAAATCTCAGTCTGTCCCTGATTTTGTTATTCATGTGCTAGGCCTTGGGAAGTGGAGAGACTCACAAAGGTCAGACAGCAATTGAAAGGAAATACTTCTCCCCAATGCATAATTGGGCAGTGGAATGCGTTGCCACAGGATGTCAGTGAGGCCAAGAATTTAGCCAGATTCAGGGACTACCCATGTGTGTGAATAACAGAAATATCCAACACTCTAATAATGCTAATATGCCCTTTGGAAGGGATAGTACATCTCATGCTTCAGGTGTTAAATCCTATTCCTAAACATCAGGGGCTAGGACAAGACTTTGGGGATGGGAGACAGATAATCCCATGTCTGTTTTGAATTTGTGTGGGAGTTCTCACATGATACAAACTATTCTTCAGACTCACAAATCTTAAAACAGCTATATCTGGCAGATGAATATCCCAAAGCAGAGAGTTATCTCTGGAGAAAGAAAGACATTCTTAAGCAACAGCCCCATCTCAAATTCCATTTCCAATAACCATGTCAAATTGTCTCTGAACTCTTCTTCTTCTTCCAGGGCCCCCTTCTCTGTCAATTTGCCTGTCATCACTTCTCAAAAGTGCCTACATGTTAGAGGTGTGCACGAGGGACCCATGTCATTTTTCATTTTCATTTTTGTTATTTAAATCTTTCATTTTTGTAAATATCAAAATTTCGTTTTTGCTTTGGTTTTCTATTTCCTTTGGTTTAAATGGAAAACACATTTTCAGCTGTAACCTTTTTGTTGTTATTATATTTGGTTGAAACGTGGAGGGATTGTACCTCCAATGGAAGGCATTACGTGTACCAAATTTTAGAATGATTGGATAAAGGAATCAGATTTTATAAGCAGTTGAATTATGTCATTTTGCAAAAATCTGCATATACAGTCCTGGCTGTAACTTCTGCGTCTCCCATCCAATGTGAATGAAACTTGGCAAGTTTATACCCCTCCCCAGGTATACTATCTATGCCAACTTTCAGAAGGATTGGATAAAGGGTCTTGGTGATAGAAGCAATTAACTAATAAATGTATGTTTGACTGTAACATCTTTGTAGTCCAACCAGTGTACATGATATTTGACATGGCTGTATCTCACACCTTCAGGATCATCTCTGCCAAATATTGGAAAGATGTGATAAAGGGTCCCAATTTTATAAGCCTGCACAGCTTATGCAGAGAATGAGCCTATGCCAGGGATTCTCTTACGTGTCACTGTGGTATAAGATCTGTTTGTGATGCCAATTGGCCCACAGAAATGTCAACCAAATATCCTTATTCTGTGCTGTGACCATCCCAACGTCTCTCCCCCACTTGTTACTGGGAAGTTGGAAGCATGTATTTAGGAAAGAGCCAATAGAGATTCTCTTATATCCTCTGTCAGTGCTGCAGGATGTGATTGTGAAGATAATTGGCCAGCTCATATGTGTAAATCATGTCTCCTGATTTCTGGGATACTATTCCCAAAGTCCCAGTTATGTCCCTTCTATGCCGTCTCAGGGCTGCCCCCTATGCCCGCCTCAAAGCCAGCATCAATTGGTTCTGTAAAGCTGGAAGCATGCAGTAATTGGCCAGTGAATGTATCTGTCAGTCTGTTGGGTTGCTCCCCATCCTCCCTCCTACAGCCTCCCTCCCCCTGCCATGCCATGTGCCTGCCACTGACTGGCACTGCATGTGCTGCTATTTATCTGAATAATGATCTTCCAGGGGACAACTTCAGTTGCTTATAAAATTGGGGCCCTTTATCAAATTGTCATGTAGTTTGGCAGAGATGACAGGGAAGGTGCAGGATACATTCCTGCCAAATGTGTAAACAGGATGGAATGTAAAAATGTTACAGTTGGAAATGCAGTTTCAAGTTAATGGGTTATAACATCAGGACCATTTATCGAATCTTTCTGAAATTTGGCAGGATTGGTAATCTTGGCAAGGGACAATCTTCCCAGGTTTTGTGCAAATTGGATAGAAGATAAAGAAGTTGTAGTCAGGAATTTGTATGCAGCTTTTATTAAAAATCACAACATTTAATTGCTTATAAAATTGGTTTTCTTTATCCAATCTTTTCAAAGTTTGGTACACATAGTGCCCTCTGTTGGGGGTACATTCTCCCCAAGTTTCATCAAAATTAAATAAGAAACAAAAAGGTTATAGCTGGAAATATGTTTTTCAGTATTTTCACATTATTTCAAAAACAAAAATTTGTTTTTGTTTTCATTATTATTATTAATTTTTGTTATTACAATAACAAAAAATAAAATGAATTTTTTTGTTTTCGTTATAATAAGGAAAACGAATTGCACACCCCTACTACATGTGATGGTCTGATCAAACCAGGATCTCCAGATCTATAGCTTGAATCTTTAAAACATGAGCTAAAAAGGCAAGGTTCCTTAGCTGGACTGTGAGAGACTCATACTCTTTGGATCATGCAAAGAGTGGTACAGATAACCGACCCGTATGTGGGTTGAAATAACACCACATTACTTGGGCCTCTAACTCCTACCAACCTAACTACTTCTCTAAGCTCTCTCAAAACTTCAGTTATCCAAGTTCCGCACTGTGAAGAAAGCTGCTCCCTCTCTTCACACTTACTGGGCATAGATATGACTACTCCCATTTTTCACTTCTATACAGCCCTGTGCCAAATAAAAATTGCCTTTCTCGTTGTTTTAAAAGGTGTTCCACCGGCTTACTCGTCTCAACTTCCCAGGCTCCATTTCTCCCCCCCCCCCCAATCCTAGCTGCTTCCTGATCATTTTTCTCTCCCTCCACACAATCTTGCCTCTGCTGGAGCAAGACCCCTCCCTCTACCCTGTCAGTTTCCTGCCACCTGGGACAGCTGCCTCCATTTTATAGAAGTAACTTCTTTTCCCACGTCTAGAATGGTGGACTTTGTGAGTGCTGCTGACACAACTGTCTGGTGTATAGAAGTGGCACAGGGAGACCTGGAATGAGGTCCAATGCTACTTTGGGAACACATTATGGGATGATTATAACAGAGCTGAAATGCCAAGAGGATGAGATCAGATGAATGTTAGATCACTGTGAAGTCCAGACAAAGCTCTTTCTGATGACAGCTCTCAGAAACAGAGTTTGGCATCTGTTCAAGTATTTCCCCATTCTTTGCTGGTCTGCAACAGAAGCTGATGTTTCGGCTCAGGACCTATTAGACACTGAGTGATTTCAGACGAGACGGGGCGGCATTCGCCCCGTCCCGAAATCACCCTTCTGATTCCCCGCCAGAATCAGCCCGTCACATCCAACAGACGTGCCGGCTGATCCCGGTGGGGAATCGGGGAGCAGGCGGAGCTGCGCGGTGCAACATGCGGCCGCACACACCCACACCCACGCACCCGCCCTCTGGGGAGATGGGCGGGCGCCGAGGCCAATGCGGCCGCAGCGCCCGCCCGAATTGACCACGGCCCAGAATCCCTCTGGGGATTCCAGGCCGTGGTTGCAGTCCAGACGAGACGGGCCCCTTCATCGCGGCAGGGAATCGCATTCACCATGCGATCAGCGGTGGCCCCGCCGGTTCAGTCGATCGTGTGGTGAATCTGATTCCCCGCCGCGACTGACTGTGGTAAACATCTGGGCGGGGGGGG
>QEPC01001485.1:458308-485423 GCA_003113815.1 Sphenodon punctatus
CCGGTTCCGGCCCGTGGTCCCGTTCCCGGCACGTCTGTTTGGGTCATTTTCCAACCCCCGGGCGTGGTTGCGCTGTTCGCCCCCCCTGGTGGTTCACTGTGGTGAACCGGCCGCCCGTAACGTCTGAAAATACCCATTGTCATCGAAGGATGACAAAGCTTTTCACACAATATTCTTCCCAATTTTGGGGGTGAGATTGGGGAGGTAGAGGAAATGGGTTTTGGTTTTGGTTTTTTTCCAGTTTGGTTTCCCCACTACATCAGATGGTTAATAGAGTACTCCTACCCATACAGACAACCCTCTATTGAGGCTCCCAGTATGGTTCGCCGCTGTACTTCAAGGTGTTTTTTACTACCAAAGAAGGTTCACAGATGTGTTTTCGGGATTCTTCCTGAGGGTACATGATGTCAGTGTTCAGACAATTCCGATTCTCTGCAATCATGAGAGAGAAGTTTGGCCCACAGTCATGGTGGTCATAAAGGGGGTTATTACCTTGCAGCCTGTGATACTGGGGGATCCTGCATACTCTACAGGAGATGTGTGTCATAAAATGTTACTCAGAAATCAGTCTTTCTCTTGGGACTAACCTCGCTTGATAGCTGGACTAATACTATGCTGGGTTAGGGAAAGACCTTGCTGGCAGAGAAGACTCTCTGGACTGAGTCATGCTGTGTAACTGACAGCTCTTTCTAAGTTGATGTGCCCTCTCACTCATGTATTTGGGGACAGAGCTAAGAGCAGTTGTGTTTCAGGTAGAAAAATGCGTGCTTTGCTTACTAATCCCTCACCTTTGGTGAGGGAGATGGGTGAGGGTCGGTTTTTATTTTTATGGGGGGTGGTAAGACTGGGGTATTTTATTTCTTTGGAATTGTTAATGTCTTTGACACCCCTTCTTCTCTCCTCTTTTCTCAGAGGGGATTTTTTCTCCTCTTTTCCCCTTTTTTAGGCGTTTTATGTTTATGTTGATTGTGTTTTTATATATGTATTTTTATATATTGTAAACCACCCTGAGCTACCTTGGCAGAAGGGATGGGATGTCAAATATTTAAATAAATAAATAAATAAAAAATATTCTGTTTATATATTTACCACAATTTAACTTGATTTGTTTAAAAGGAAACAAATGATACCCCGAGCCTGACTGGTAGGGGCATCATTTTAGGAAAATCGAAGGGGTTGAAGGGAATGTGTCTGATATTAGAAATGGCCGCAAGGCTGGTGGGGGCTCATCTCTACCTCGGGGGGGGGGGGGGCAAATGTAGGAGGGAGTGACTGCTGGGATTGCACGCAGGATAGAGGCTGTATATCCACAGCCTCCTCAACCATCTGAGTTCCTCCGGTGAGGGAGTAGATGACACAAGCAGCAGTAGGAGCTACTGCCTAAAGGCCTGTTTCCCATGAAACATTCCTTTCCCAGGGTAGTTTCCCACCTTGTAAGTGCCAGCTTCCCTAGGGTTCATTTTCTCAGGAGTAACGGTGTTTCTGTGACTGCTTGTACCCAGGTGGTCTTACCCTTCTTTCCCCCCACCCCCCAATGTGTGTAATTCAATGGCAGCAGTCACACAAATGGTATGTAGTTGTACTATGTAGTAACTTATCTCCAGAGATAAAGTACTATATTAACTACCCCAGGGGTGTGTCAAGGGCCTTTGGATAGCAGTAGTGTGGTACTTTACTCACACCATATTCTAACTGATTGTGTGACCACTGTCATTGAATTATAGTCATCAGAAAGTAATTTAACCCTTCGGTATGAGTGTTCACACACAAGTCTTTATCCCTGGGTTGCCTTGCCACACCAGTTTATCTCCTGGTAAGGATTTCATGACAGCACAACCACTTTGTATATCTAGACTTACAGGGAAGACCAATCAATGACCTTTCATACAGAGATGGGCCCAAACCAGAACATGGGATCTTATCCCTTACTCCTGAACACTGGGAGGTTGAATTGCATGTGGTGATTTAGCTTTCTCTGTAATGTGGCTGGGCCAAATCAGACTCCTGATGCCTATATACCCATTTGCTGTTATCAGCACAACCACTACATCTTTGAACTGGGTCTCACCTCTGCTCAAATCCACCCGCCAGTAGAAGTGCCCATCACTTTTGAGGTGCCTTCAATTTTCAGACTTCAGCACTGGTTTAATTTTGGTGTTGGTTCTAATTACCAGGAAGCATAAATGTTCTGCATAGATGGTAACTATGCAGCGTTATGACTTAGGCTAAAAATGCATTTGACATAAATAGCTTAGAAGAGAGGAAGGGCCAAAATCCACCAATGCCCAGAACTCCCCACACAATCCCAGGAAACTGATCATGTGCCAACACCCACATGATCTGGACAGATGGATGAGGAGGTGGCAATGGGAGGGAGAAGCCGTTGATAGAGTATTACATCAGTAGTGCAGTAGCTTGAACTAACGAGAGAACCATCAAAACCGAGGAAAGGAAAGGCCTGCGCTACCAGCCTATCTATGTTTACAGTCACTGAAGGCTTGTTTCCTACAGTATGCTATCCCTCATTAGAATTATTTATTTGCACTAAAATAAAACTTGAGGCCCTAACTAAGATCAAGGCTCCATTATACTAGTTGCTGCACATATATATAGAGATCGTCTTGACTAAGGGCATAGAGACAGGAGGGGCTGGTGGAAATTTCTCCCCTTGGATCTTACCATGGGAGATTCTCCCACTGTCAAATTCAGAGCTGCTGAACCCTCCTACTTCTGCTCCCCCAGCTCAGGTGAAGTGGTGTGGAGGTGAACACAGCAACAGCAGCACTACTGGAGGCAGCAACCGCAAGATGCAGGAGGTGGCCCAGATCCAAAGGAGGTGTGGAGATCCTCAGTCTGGATGACTGCCAGCATGGGAGATGACTAGCACAGAGGAGATTGGTCAAGGGAAGGGAAAAGAAAGTGAGAGCATGAGGAGTAGGAAGGAGAGAGTGAGGGGCAGGGGAGTAAGGAAACGGAGAGGAACAGAGGAGAGAGAGGAGATCTGGAGCAGCTTGTGTAGGCCATGAGAGGTACAGGCAGATTCTGCAATGGTCAGAAGTGGGCCATCCACAAGGAGGTATCTTCCCTGGATGCAAAAACCTTGTTACACCCTTGCCTGCCCTGAAGAGCTAACTATCTAAACAGATAAGTCAAAACAAAATGTGAGAGAAGGGAAATAGCATTACCCCTTTTTACAGATGGGGAACTCAGGCATAGAGAGATTAAATGACTTGCTTAAGGTCACACAAGCAGAGCCAGGGATTGAATCTAGATTGGTTAAAGCCAAACACAGTGCTATAACCACGAGATTAGCCTTCTCTATGCAGAAACCTCCTCCCACCAAACCAAAACACCACAGCAACTTAGAGTGTTTTCATACAAGACACTCCCCAGCCACTCCCCACCCAGCTCCCACCCACTGTACATGTTACAGGGCACCAATAGTGCAACACTGCAGCCCTGCAACATGTATAGTGGGTGGGTGGTGGATGGGTAGTGGGTGGAGAGTGTCTTGTCTGAAAACACCCTTATAGAGCACTAACCTCTCTCTACTGTGGCTTCATTGCTGGAGAGTTCAGAGTCTGGCTGTAATGTGGCCTCAGCATATAGCATGAAACCTCTGCTACAAGTGTGCATTTAGAATCATAGAATGGTAGAGTTGGAAAGTATCTTGAGGGTCATCTGGTCCAACCCCCTGCATGGATGCAGGATGACACTAGCTATAACATCTCTGACAGACATCCAGCCCTTTTTTGGCAACCTCCAGCAATGGAGTGCCTACAATCTCCCTATGCAACTGAGGAACAATTCCTTGCCACCTTCTTGATGACAGTCCTTGACGTATTTGAAGCCTACTATCATGTCCCTCTTCACTAGGATAAACATACCCAGTTCCTTCAACCTTTCCTCATAAGATTTCCTTTCCAGACACTTTATCGCCTTTGTTGCCCTTCTTTGAACCTGCTCCAATTTGCCAATGGGTATGGCCACATGAGATGTTAACTCACACTGGGCAACCTTACCCCACATTAGCCTATGATGCAGTTGACTGTCAGGCTGATGGCCACCAGATGTTTCCCCATGTCTCTCTCAGGGTGGGTGGTTGGCTGCTACACGATGCGTACGCTGGGGAAAGCTGGTGACACATTGCGGGTTACTGTTGCCCCAGCCAATGTGAGGTAACAGGCTGCCTCCTATCAGGCTGGTCCTGTGCAGCCCCACCTCATGATGACGTCTGCTGACACCGTAGAGCAATGGGCATAGTTTGCCATTCCTGTGTGTCTACATCACAGCGGGGGGTGGGGGGCGGGATATGGGCAGGCTGGTGTGTGTGTGTGTAGGGCAGGGTTGGGCACCAGCTCATGTGGACAGCTCCTTAGCCCGTCCTGGGGTGTGGCAGGACTTGTGATGGCAGCCTGTCTGCCCCGTTTCCCTATGGGGAACAGCGGGGAGATTGTTTGGACTGCTATCTCTACTGGCCCAAAGTGTAGCAACAAGTGCGTTCACCCTGCCTGGGGTGGGCATGGGATCTGGTTGGCCTTCTCTCATGTGACTTTACCCAATGTCTGGACACAATACTCCAGGTGAGTATTGTGTCCAGTGCTGAATAGAGAGAAATTATTCTGCTGATCTGGAAACCATGCTTCTGTTAATGCAGCCTAAAACTGCATTAGTCTTTTTTGCAGCCACATCGCATTGCTGACTCACGTTCAGTTTGTGATCAACCACAATGCCCAGATTATTTTTACCTGTGCAGCTGCCAAGCCATGTATCTCCTCATCTTATTCTTGTGCATTTGGTTTTGCCTTCCCTAAATGCAGAACTACATTTATCTCAGTTCAATTTCATTTTGTTAATTTCAGCTCAGATTTTTAACCTATCAAGATTTTTTTAAAATTCTAATTCTATCTTCCAAAGTGTTAGCTGTTCCTCCCAGTTTTGTGTCATCTGCAAACTTGCTAAGTATTCCCTCCACTCCTACATCCAAGTCATTAATAAAGATGTTGAACAGCACTGGAAAAAGGACAGGGCCCTGCAAGTTCCCACTTGATATTGCGCTTCAGTTTAATTATTATTATTTTTTATTCTTTATATAGCATCAGCGGTGATGAGCCATTGATGATCACTCTTTGCAGTCAGTTATTCAACCAGCTGTGAATCCGCCTTTCTGTAGTGTCTTCTAGACCACACTTTGCAAGTTTTCCAATGAGGATCTCATGTGAAACTTTGTCAGATGCTTTGCTGAAATCAAAATATATTATGTCCACAGAAATCTTCTCATCCACTAAAATAGTTACTGTAGAACAGGGGTGGGAATCTTATCCCTCCCGGGAGTCACTCTGAAAACTTCCACAAACTCTGAGGGCTGCACAGAAGTTGGAGCGGGGCTGCTTAAGGGATACACTCAAGGAAAGGAGGGCTCAAACCATGGGTATGTGCCATGGGACTGTCCCCTATCCTTGTTTACATGCCCTCCTCTCTGTTCCCTTCCCTTGAGCTCAGTTTTCCGGTGATTGGAGGTAAGAACTGGATCCAATGGCCAGATCCAGGAAGTGGAAAGGGGCCACATAAAAACTTGCTGTGGGACACATTTGGCCCCCGGGCCTGAGGCTCCCCACCCCTGTTGTAGAAGGAGACAAAATTAATCGACTTGAATTGTTTCTGAAAAATCCATACTGGCTACCAGTAATAATCCAGTAATAATCAATGCATTGTCATCCAGGTACTTACAGATTGGCTGTTAAGTCAGGCAGACTGGTCTAAACCACTGGTTTAGGGTGGGAGGTGAGACTTCCTTCCATCTATGGGCTATACAAAGCCTGGTATCCAAAAGTAAAAATGAGATCAATTCCTCATTCTGATGGAATTTGCTGGGGGCATTCAATAGGCAGGGTCCAAAGATAAAGTACATGCCAGGATTTGTGCTACAGCCTTAATCACCCCTAGCCAAAAATTCCTGACTCTTGGGCCCGCTCCAGCAGTATGCAACCCTGAAACCTGTATTTCTCATAAGTGTCCTCTAAAATTTGCATATCAGACCACTCTAGCAGTGCATGGATGCCCACACCCATCTCCACTAACCTGGGCCTCAGCAGTGTCCATTTGAAAAGGGCCCCTTAGTTTCATGGAGTGTCCCCTTGTTCTAGTGCTATTTGAGAGGGTAAATAGATCTAGGGGACACTCCATGAAACTAACTGGCAGCAGATTTAAAACAAAAGAAAGTTGTTGTTTTTTTCACTCGGTGCACAATTAACTTGTGGAATTTGTTGCCAGAAGATGTAGTAAAAGCCAGTAGTACTGCTGGGTTTTTAGAGGGTTGGATCTGTTCTTGGAGGGTAGGCCCATTAATGGCTATTAGCCAGGTAAGTATGGGCGACGTAGCCTCCGACTCCTGGGAGTTGGGGTGGAACAACAGGGAATGGATCATCCCATTGTGACCTGTTGGGTCCTTCTCCCAAGTGACCAAGCTTGACTACTGTCAGAGACAGGATGCTAGGCTCAATGGACCATTGGCCTGACCCAGTAATAGCACTTCTTATGTTCTTATAGAAAATCTTGTCCTCCCCCCCACCCACTTTTTTAAAGATAGGGACAACATTTGCCCATCTCCAGTTTTCTGGCACCTCACCTGTTTCCCAAGAGTTCTCAAATGTAATTGATGTTTTATCTGATGTGTTTGAAGTTTATTAGTTCTTGGCCTCAGGGCCTGAGTTTTCATACAGAAGCAGAGCTGCTCAGTGTGTCTGAGAAAAGAACCATGACTCCTTATCTGAGCAGAAGGCTTTTGGCAAAGGGCCAGCACTATAGTGTGTCTGATGGGGTGTGAAATATAAATATAGGGCAGTACCCTGTGTTGAGGCATGTGTAAAAATGTCTTCCTTGCCTCTGATGTGTCCGTTGCCTTCCTGACGAGCAGAGATTTAAGCTGCGGGCTGGGGTAGTCTCTGCAGTTCCCATGGTGGTTCAGGAAGTTACATTTGG
Source organism: Sphenodon punctatus (assembly GCA_003113815.1). Lineage (NCBI taxonomy): Eukaryota > Metazoa > Chordata > Lepidosauria > Sphenodontia > Sphenodontidae > Sphenodon > Sphenodon punctatus. The sequence continues at coordinate 465,290 of QEPC01001485.1, forward strand.
AGACTTGGAGTCAAATAATTGTCCGTTCAAGGCTCTGGCATTCTTACCAATGAGGAATGAGTGATTTACACTGTATCCGAAGAGGCAGCACATTGTTTCCTGATGATAGTGACAACTGACCCAGCTGAGATGAGGTGTATCGCTCCCGTGCCATGGTGTTTTTATCTTGCTTTAGCAAATTGCTGAATTGCAACAGTGTCCCTGTAAAAATAAGTGCAAAGGGACAAGGCTCTCTCGAGCTGCTGCGTGCAAGGCTTGCAGTCTTATGGGGGAGATGGTTTATAATAGGTCTCCAAGCTCATTTCCTGATTTAAAGATTCAGAGAGACCGCACTAGAAACTTTCAGGTGCATATGAGCAGGGACCTGTGTTCACTGTACTTTCTCCAGGAAAACACAGTGAACATGGTTCCCTGCTTACGATCCTTTGGTTGCCTTGTTAATTCTTGTTAGTCCAAATTTCTGAGATGATGAGCACAATTTTTCATCCATTGATGTCAATGACTCAGCTCCCTTTGACTTTAATGGCCGAGGATTGTGCCTGATCTCTCTTTCCATGGCCAGAGAGAATGTCAAACAGCAGAACAATTCTTTACAATACTGTGCCTATGTGTCTTAAATAGCCAGTTTACCCAGGGGTTGGGAGGTTTGTTTCCCATTTGGATTCTATGCCAAGTGCAACTCAACTGGGACTTACATTACTTCTCTCTTTTCCCCCACCCCTCAGTCTGTAATCCCTCCCCCAGAGCTGCTGGCTCTCATGAGCTTTGAGATTTCATAATCTTCAAACCTAACATTGCAAACCTTTCTTGCATAAAACTGTAAGAAATGCAGGTTTCATTTAAAAAAATGAAATTTCTAGCCTTCAGGTTTGTAGAGGGAAGCTTGAGAATGTAACTGCTAGATGAGCGGAAAATTTAGAAACTAGAAAACAGTTTTTAAGTATATCACATGATTTTTAATCCAGACTACATTAGATTTATGCAATCACTGTGTGTGTGTGTGTGTGTGTGTGTGTGCGCGCGCGCGCGTGTAGTGCATGTGTGTGTATGAGCGTGAGTTCATGTTCACACATCCTTGATAACTTTTAATTCTACAGGCTGATTTTAACCAAATTAATCCAATCTGATGTCAGGGCCAGATATTTTGTAGACAAAAAATCTCATAGATTTAGGGTGCTTTCTGATATTACAAAACGTGCGCTGTTTGCCTACATGAGAAACTCAGAGAGGCAAATGCTGCTTGACTTTTGTCACGTGGGAAAACAAAGCTGCACGGCTTTGGCGCCAATCACATGGAGGATGCAGAGCTCGATTTTCCAGCTCTGAATGGTCAGTGCCAAAGCCGCATGGCTTTGTTTTCCTACGTGACAAAGGCCGCACAGCATATGATTTTTTTCCCGGAGAAAAGCTGTCCACCCTTAGGAAACCAAGTTTCATTAGTCTTATTGTACTGAACTACTTGTTTACTTTAAAAAAAAATAAAAATTCAGGCCTTCTTCCTCCATTATAACAAGCCAAATAGGACAGCAATCCCTTTCCTCCTTGACATACAGAGCGTTTCTTCATTGGGGTCAACTCCTATTTCATCACAATGGAAAAGCTGCTTTTACAAAGCACTTTCTTTCCTTTTTTTTTTCTGCCTAAGGAATGGAAATCTTTGCATTATAATCTTGAGCTACTGGGAATGATTCGTTAATGAATCCAGCCTCTAATTTCTATTTACACACTGAGAGAGGGCTGCAGCACAGCTTTGGAAAGGTTAAAGATTTTTAAAAATTGCAGACATGGTAAGTATTTGGCATGTATATGCAACAAAAGATGAACAAGAGCAACTGTGACATTATCTTTATTTACTAAAAATAGGATCCTGTAAAGTTTAAAGAAAAGCGCATTATGCTTGTTAACCTCTCCTCTGTCTGTTAAAGAGCCTTCAAAGTCAGGCTTTATGGCATTAGGATGCAGCATCCCCTTTCAAAGGCCACCCAGCACTCAGACAATTGAAACTCAATACACAGCTAGCAACAAAAGGGGAGAAATAGTTATGCCATGACCCTGCTTTCCTTAAACATCAGAACCTGGTGTGTTAGTGTGATCTCTGCTTATGCATATGCCACATACACAGATCCTGCAAACAGATCCTGCAAACAAATGCATAACACCCACAGGTAACACCCCACCAAAAGGAAACACTGCATGCTGCCCATGCATACAGAACAGAAGAATATGAACAAACAGCTCCGGAGAAGGCACTGGTGTTATGCAAAGCTGTGAAACATGCTGTAGCCAACAGGTGACTTGTGATAGACTTTGCTTCTGATTCCTTCTTTCAAAAAGCAATACAAAGGAGAAAGGTGTATTCCCCAGTCACCTGGTGCGGAACGCAACGGCCGGGGACGGGGTGCCGAGAGCATATTATACCTGTGCTCCACTTTCTGCACTGGCTGCCGATTGCCTTCCAGGCCCGATTCATGGTGTTGGTTCTAACCTATAAAGCCCTACACGGTATAGGCCCCACTTACCTGCGAGACTGCCTCACCACCCCCACCACCCCCGTGTTCTGGAGCGGCCCCTGCAGTCCACCGGGGGCACCCTCCTTGAGACGCCCTTGGGTTTCCCTTATGGGGACCATGGAAAGGGTGTTCTCAGTGGCCGCACCGAGGCTGTGGAACTCCCTCCCAGTGGAGGCCCGTTTGTCCCCGGATCGCCATTCCGTCACTGCGGTAAAACCTGGCTGTTCCATCAGATGTTTGGCAGGAAAGAGGGGTAATGGGAGGAAGGTTGGTTTTTTTTAGTTTCTTAGCCCCAAATGTAGTTGTTTTGTTATGTATGTATATGTTTGTATATTGCTGTTTTGTTTTTTGATTGGTGTTAGCTGCCCTGAGGTGCCTGAGGCACGAAGGGGGTGGGATATTAAATTTTATTAAATAAATAAATAAATAAATACACAATAGGAGAAAAAATACATCTAGTCTAAAAAAATGCCACTATAATTCACCCCAATAGCTAAACACTATTGTTTTGGCATTGGTTTATTCTCAGTTAGCTAACATGCCCCTTTGCAATGTAATACAGTAAATATTCTTAGCATCTATGAGTTTGGGTTGAAATTCATGAAATTATTCACATCATTTGGGAGGATGACATCATGCCCAACACCAGCTAAATAAAGAGAAAACAATTGCACTATTTTTAAAGGAGAGATTTTATATCAATCTCATACCAGTGGATCTTTATTTGGTCTGCAATGCAAAAGAAAAACAACTTCCAACTCCTACATTCGGAACTCTCCTTTGCATAAATATCAGCTTGATCAAGGGTATGAAAAGAAAACGATTGTCTCTAGGCTTAATTACAATGCAAAATGCTTTGGTAAAGCCAGCACAGCTAAAACCCTAACGCGTGTGCCTATTGTTTGAAGTGCGGAACAACAATTGAAGGGTGTTCTAACATGCCAAAGATAGAAAGGCAGCTGGTGCTGTCCATTTCCCAGTGACTGAGAATAAAACAATGCCGAAGTATTGTCTGCATTACTGGAGCAATGACATTGGAATCTCTGCCAAAGGAGTAGCTAAAGAACTAATGAAACCTGAGTTATTTATAAATGGATAATGTCATTTTTTCCCCAAAGTAATTTCACTTCCTTAGCCTTTTCCATCAGTCCTTTTCCATGACATTACGTGTGCACTGTAGCAAAGTATAAATAGAATGAAGGGAGATTGAGAGAGAAGCAGAAAAAGAATGTTTTAAATGGAGCTAAGGCAAAATATAAATATGTCTCATTCTTCCTTTGTTCAGAAGTCAAAAGGGTAAATGTCTCTTCAGAACACCCCACTTCATAAAACTCCACTGAGCAGGCACCCCAGACCCAAAGAATAGACATCTCAGTCCTATAAAACTCCATAAAAGAGACACTCCAGCTTCACAGAGCTACAGACAGAGCAGAGTTCCTACACTTCCCCACAGAGCTCCACAGAACAGAGACCCAGGGCCACACATTTATTTTTGAAATTTTGATCTGATAGCCCTACTCCAAAGTAGTGCTATAGATAGAGTAGGCCCATGTAATCAGGGGCATTGTCTGTGAATCTCAAGGGCCCTTTTCACACGAGACACCCCACCCCCCTGCTCACATGTGCGACTGGGTGGGTGGGGGGGCATCTGTGTAACCGCCGGTGGGGGTGGGTGAGAGTGCATGCACACTCCTGCGCTCCACCCATCTCCACCCACCTCCACTGATCCCCCATGCACAGAGGCATTGGACAAAATGGAGGTCCCTCCATGCATGGAGATTGGTGGAGATGGGTGGAGATGGGTGTGCGTCAATGTGACCAGCTGCACACGTGCTGCACACCCGCCGCGGTGCACACCCATTTCCCTCACACTGCGGCTCCTCCCAGCCCATTTGGGGGAGGAGCCACAGCACGGGGGAGGGGGATGATTGTGCACCGCGGTGGGTGTGTGTCACGTGTGCGGCCTGTCACACAAACGCACATCCATCTCCACCCACCTCCACCGATCTCCACGCACGGAGGCACCTCCATTTTGTCCAATGCCTCTATGCATGGGGATACAGTGGAGATAGGTGTAGCACAGGAGCATGCACACCCCCACTGGCTGTCATACGGACGCACCCCCCAGTCACACATGTGGGTGGGGTGGGGCATCTCATGTGAAAAGGGCCTTGAACACAGGGTCCTTGAGGAGAGGCTTGAGGTGTTCAGAATAATGCTGGCCTCCACATGGTGGGAACCTCAAATCCATAGAGAAAATCCAGTCTGACGTCAGTGCCAGACCATCACCATGATGTGAGCACTAGGGCAAGGGGCAAGCTAGAAGCCACACCATCTAGAGCCTTCATAGTGCACACCCAAAGACAATTACGTGTGTGTGTGTGTGTACACGTGCATGCACACTGCTACCTCACATTTACTAATTCCAGTCACATTTACTCAGAATAGTGATGTATGACCAGGGGGAGAAAATGTATTACCCAGGAGATGTACATACAGGGCATGTACATACTAGAGAGTACAGATTCAGAAGTCAGACATTGCACACCCTTTGCAATGCTTGGAGAACACAAGGTACCTCCCTGCACAGGAGCAATACTGGAAATTCTCTTATTCTGGAAATATTTCCCAATTCATGAACAACTAAAATTAAATAGCATCTGTCAAAGCACCAGATACTGCATTGGGTCCTTGCACAAAACTGGCCATTCAAAGCAAAGTAACAGCAGCAACTGGAACGTTAGGGGCTGTCATCCATTACCAGGGCTGGCCTTACCGCGGGGTGGCTGCCCCGGGCCCCGCTCCTGGGGGCTCCCCACACTCAGGGTCCCCCTGAGTCTCTCGGCCAGGGGGAATGAGGTAGAGGCGGGGCCTCTGCCTCTCTCTCACTCCCCCTGGCCGAGACTGACAGTCAGTGGAGGGAGCCAGCGGGAGTGATGGAGAGGCGGGTAAGTGCTCCAAAATGGCTGGGCTTGGGGATGGGCGGAAGGGAGTGCCCTTCCACCCATCCTCGAGCCCAGGCCCGGGGAGTGCCTCCATACCAAGCCAGGGAGTGCCCCCTGAGCCAGGCAGCACCCCTAGGCCCGCCGGCTGCTGGTGGCAAACCCACAGGCGGGAGGATAGGGCCGCACATTTCTCCTCTGCCCTGGACCCTGCAAAACCTAAGGCCATCCCTGTTCATTACAATGGGTGAAAACAGACGTGACCGTAACTTGCTTTAGCGCACCCTAGCCCAGGACTCACCTGCATGTCTGGTCAGTCGCTGCCAGATGTTCACCTGCTACTGCCCTGGGGTGGGCTGCCAGTCACTATGGGATCCATCAGGCAGCGGTGGTTGGAGATGCAGCCTGGGCAAAGGCCAAGTACCTGGGCTAAAGTGGACTAGCGGTCTCCCTCTCGTTTGAATTGTTACAGGCTCGCCCAGCCCCATTGTGAGGCGAGGTTGGAGGATTAGGCCCCTGCACTCATCCTGGCCCTGCTGAACAGCTGGTGGGGTTGCGTGCACTCCTCCAGGCCCCTCCATCAGCTGTTTGGCAGGGCTGGGTACATGCACCCAACAGCTGATGGGAGGCCCAGAGGTGTGTCCTCACCCAGGCCAAGTATGCACACCAAACAGGTGTTGGGGGAACAGCTGATGGGGGGGTCCCCCAAGGAGTATGTCCATCAGCTGTTTGGCATGTGCCCTCCCACCAAGTGAGGACACATCTCTGGGGCCCCCCATTAGCTGCTTGGCAGCAGCTTTTCCCAAGAGCCCAATCCTGCTGAGCACTAGTGGTCTGAGAGTCCTGTCCTTTATGGACAGTTCCTTGGGCCAACCTGTGGTGTGCAGCCCCCACACCTGGGTTACAGGGGGCTCCTCATGTGAACAGCCCTCTCCGCCGACCTGAGAAATGGTGGCTGCAATGTCCAACCTCAGGGTGACACCTCACCACTGTACATCTGTTTTCACTGAAATTTCTCACTAGGACTGATCTTGCCGAGTGGAGCACAGAATGTGGACCCTTGGGCTCAAATCTCAACTCTGCAATTGACTCTTTGAGTGACCGTGGAACAGCTCCTCTGCTTCAGTTTCTCCATCTATAGAATGATGATAATAATGCATTTGAAAAGCATTGTATAACTGCAAAGATCTATAGTATTTAAGAGGTAAAATTAGCCACAAGAGTCCCAAACAATGTATCCAGGGCCTACTGGACTTTATTATAAAGCACAAGAGACAGCAACTTGGACTACACACAGGCTGCATCTTACCTGGTTGGCTTAGAAGGACTTTTGCTGAGCATCATCACAGATCCTGTACAGAAGCATTTCTCTAAGGCCCTTTTTACACAGACACTCTAACACCAATAAAATGGGTGTTACATTTTATTATACACATGGTACAGGGCAACACTGCAGCCCTGCAACATGGGCCCTTTTCACATGAGATGCCTCCACCCAGTTTCTCTGGGTGGAGATGTGTGGAGGTGTCTGTGTAAACACCACTTGCAGTGGGTGGGGTGCATTTCTCTGGGTGGAGATGGGTGGAGGCGTCTGTGTAAACACCACTTGCGGTGGGTGTAGGTGCGTGCATGCTCCCGTGCAACACCCATCTCCACCCACCCCCCACCCACGGAGCAATCGGCAGTGGAGTCTGTTCCCCATCTGGATTACGTTGATAAGGGAGTGAATCAAGCAGGAATAGAACTTTATAAGATATTATTGACCTTCAATTTGTTACCAATTAATGGCTCCTACCCAAATGCTACCTTAAATTCTGTAACCTTTTGTAATAACAGAAAGGCTAGTACAATAGATTACATGCATTTTAGTAGAATCTGCCAATTGGGCAGACGTGATCTCTATGGAAATTCCTCCTCGTCCAGAGAGTGACCATTCTCCAATTTTGTTGAAGTTACTTATGGGGCCTTGTCATAGAAAACTGCCCCTTTATTATGGACCTCATGGACAGGAGAATATGGAAGATAATATTGTACCAGTTATTTATAACAAACGGCTTTACTGAGATGAGGTGGCAGCTCAATCCATTAGTAATACATTGGGAGATAAAGATCTGGGAGATCCTCGCAATTTAATTTTTTAATCAAGGGACCCAATGATGAGTTTGGAGAGCTCAGAGAGCATTATTAATTTATTATCTCCAAGCCTCCTTAAGATGGTCTGTATGAGACCTCACAGTGTAAGATCAATGAGAGGGGTCCCTTGGTTTGATTCGGAATGTAGAAAGGAAAAGAAGAGGTTAATCCGTGAGTTAAGATCTAGCCGGGGGCTGACCAAGGATCAGCAATTTGCCTTCTATGATCTAAGGAGGCAGTATAAGGCTTTATTATCAAGAAAGAAAAAGTTGTTTTATAAATCTCAGTGGGATAAACTCAATCTTGCAGTAATGACTAATAACAGCAGGGTTTTTTGGCAATTAGTTGCAAAAGGGACGGCCACCTTCCATAACAATCTAGAGTGTAATATTTCACCTGAGCTATGGGTTGATTATTTTTCAGCCCAGTTTTCAAGTTCTAAACCTCCCTTGCCATCCCAGGAAGTAGCTGATCTATCATTAAATTTCTCACCTTACGACCCACAGACACAGAAATGGGCCCGGGAGCCGGAGCCCCCGGAGGAGATGGGTGAAGGGCATGCAGAGGAGGAGGAGGACGAGGAGGAGGAGGAAGACCGGGACCAGGAGGGCCCACGCAGGAGACGGCCGTACCACTGAGGGGGGCAATGGGGGCACAGGGAAACCCAGGACTTCATCAGGATCTGGGGAACCCTGGAGCACCAACTGGAGCTAGCCATGAACCAGCGGAATGAGCACATCTACTGGGAGATCATGCAGGACATGGAGGCAGCAGGGCACCACAGGACAGTGGCCCAGTGCAGATCCAAGATCAAGGCGCTTAAGAGGGGGTACAAGGCAATTAAAGACAACAACCGGTGGTCTGGCCATGGAGCCCAGACCGCCCCCTACTATGATGCCCTGGACCACATCCTCCACATGAAGGGCTCCATTGTCACTCCGCACCTCATGGGGAGCACAGTGGTCCAGGGCAGGGAATGGGCTGAGGTACCCCCTCCCCCTTGCCAACCCCTTAGAAGGCACAGGCTCCCCAAGAGGAATTCCCCGGGACCTCGGGGACCAGCAGGCCCCCCTCACGCACCAGTCCCAGCAGCCCCCAGCCGACCTCCGTACCGGGAGGGGCCGAGGACGGCACACTGGGCGCCCCCGGCCAGGGGATGCAAGGGGACCCTAGCAACACAGAGGGACCAGCCTCGGAGGGCTCCGAAACCAACATAGAGGGTAAGCGAGTGGGTGGGATGGGAAATGGAACTGAGGGGACGGTCCGAGGGAGGGAGGGGGGCACATTGGCCATGGGGCTGCCCCCAACAACCCTGGCCACCCCTGACCTCGGAAAGGGGGCCCCGGGGCCACTGGGGGCCACCAAACGCTCACACCCACCCACCCTGTCCCATACCTTCGCAGGTCACGCCCCGGCACCCGGGACAGGCACGCGAGGGGGATGGTGGTGAGCAGCCCCAGGAGCAGGCAGAGGTCCCAGGTGAGGCAACATGACAAGTGGGGGGAGGGGAGGGCGGGGGTGGCAGGGCGGGGGACCCGGCCCGAGGGGTGCGGGGGAAGGGGGGGCCTGGCACCGGGGGCCACCAGGGGGAGGCCACCAACCGACCAACAGAAGGGGGGGCCCAGGAGTCACTAGCTGTGGCACAGGATGGGGGCCAGGCGGCTGGGGAGTCTAACCCTGTGGACAGGAGGGGCGGGATATACATTTTAAATAAAAATAAAACATTTAAAAAATACTGTGCACCCCGACAGGGCAAACCACCGGGTCCCAGCAAGGTGACCCCGTGCCCCCGGCCCAGTGGATGAGGGAGCACTGAGCATGGGTACAGTGCCAGAGGGAGGATCAGGTGGAGGACATTGTCTGCAGCACCACCGGTACAGGGCGAGCAGATGATAGCGGCCATCGACCACATGAAGGCGACCACTGAAAGGGCCGTGCAGCAAGCGGCGGCAAGGGACCGGAGGCTGCAGGCAGAGGTGTGCCTCGAATGGAGGCGGGAGCGCCGGGAGCACAGCAGGCAAGTGGAGGCATTCTGGTGGCTGGAACAGGCCATTGACTGCATGGTGAGGGAGCACTCTGTCAAGATGGACCGGTCACATGACATTGGCATCTCACTGCTCCTGCACGCGGGAACCATGAGTGCCTATGTGATGGCAGCTGCCCCGCCGGGTTGCCCACCGGGCAACCTGCCTGCCCCGGGAGGTGGGTGGTGGTGGTGGTGGTGGTGGTGGCACCTGTAGGTGGTGGTCTAAATAAATGGTTGGGCACCACAGTCGCTTCCACGGTTCTGTTCATGGGCTCAGGGCTGAGGGCGGGTGGCTGTGGAGGGGCGCGCTCAGGGTGCTGGTGGGGGCCCCGGAGTGGTGGAGACGGGGGTGTGCGTCCTCACGCCTCGGCCTCCCGCCTGATCCGCCTGGCCAGGACAGCACGGATGCACTTTGCGTATCGGTACTCCCGCGGGTTCTCAGCATTCATATAGAGAGGCACAGGCCGGGGAGGGTGCCGGGGAACGGGGTAGTTGAGGGCAGCCCCATCAGTCTCGCACATGTTGTGCAGCACACAGCAGAACCCGATCATCAGGGCCGAGGTCTCCACTGTGTAGTCCAGGCGGCCTGTGAGGCACCTCCAGCATTGCTGGAGGGCCCCAAAGGCCCTCTCGACCACAGTCCTGCTCGCACACAGGTGGGTATTGTAGAGCGCCTCCACCGGGTTCCTGGTGACCAGGTATGCCTTCATCACCCACTGGGTGAGTGGATAGGTCGGGTCCCCCAGGATGCAGGGGGGCATCAGCACCCCCTTGATCCGAGGCATCCCCATGTCTGTGAAGTCCCTGCGGTACATCCGCGCATAGAAGGGAGAGATGGTCATGATCCGGGCATCGTGGCTGCACCCGGAGTGGCCCGTGTAGATGTCGATGAACCTCCCCGGTGGTCCATGACCACCTGCAGCTGCAGGGAGTGGTACCCATGTTGGTTGACGTATTCCGCTGCCTTCCCATTGGATGGGCGGAGGATCTCGATGTGGGTGCCGTCCATGGCACCCATGCAGTTGGGGAATCCTCCAGCTGTGAATCCGGCCATCACAGACCCCTGGTCCACCAGCTGGATCGCTCGGTCCAGGAGCACTCCCTCTACCACCTCACAGACATTCCTCAGGATCCTGGCGACGGTGCTCACCCCAACACCGAAGTACTATGAGATGGACCAGCAGGAGTCAGGCATTGCTAGGGCCCAGACCCCGATGACCACCCGCTGGACCATGGGAATGGGGACCTGCATGGGGGTGTGTTGCCACTCCAGCCAGGGTGCTAACAGCTCCGCGAGTCTCAGGAGGATGCACCTGTCCATCCGAAAGTGCGCTCTCTAGGCGACCTTGTCTCACTGTGCCAGTGCCCTGGCCCACCACCCCTGTGCCCGCTCTGAGACCCATACCCGCTGGTCAATGGGCATAGCGAGCAGGGCTGTGTGCCCCATGGTCTCCCTCAACCACTGGAGCCATCTGGCCACCTCACGGAGTGCTGCAACCTGCTCCCGGGCATGGAGGAGGGCCTGTTGGGCCACCCTGGCCACCCGCTGGGCCCTGAGCTGGGCCAGGGATTGCCTGTGCCCATGGTGGGCTCTCCGGGCTCCTGGCCATGCATACCCATAGTCAGGCATCCAGGTGCACCTCTGTGGTCTGGATGCACAGGAGGTCCATGTGAGAGTGGTACCACTCTGCGCAGACGGCTAGGTGCATCCTGCATGCACCCACCCATCCCAGCTCCATGGTGAGCTGTGCCCCGGGTGGGTTAGAGCCGCACCTGTTATAGGCTGTGCCTTGTGTCGCCCCACCCCCAGGTTGCGACCTGGCAACCGGCGGGGGGTCGGGTCACCTCTGGCCCCCCCAGCTGACTGGACCGGTTCCTGCGGGGTGCGCAGGGTGGGGAGGCAGTGGGTGCCCCATTGTGCACACCTGTGGTCCCTTCACGGGGCCTTGTGCATGGGCCAGCCTGTGCCCGGGCATGCAGACAGCAGCTGCATTCCTGCTGTCATCACCTCCCACCTCTTTGTGTTGACTGCCTGTTGTCTTCGCCGCCCTGATTAGTGTGTAGGCTGTCCTGTATGTGTGCTTTATTCCAGCTTCTTGGCTGGGTCCGCACCCCACGCCTCGTTCATTTGCCGTGCCATGTTGCGGCCTGTGGCCTTATTGCTTGGCCTTGGAGCTCCCCTGCTTCCCCTCCCGTCCCTCCAGGGATTGTGGGACCCCTCTTTCCTTGCATTTAGTATCCTCTGTTTGCTGGACCATGGCTGACAGTGCTTCCCCGGGGCTCGCGGGCTCCACCGCCCCTGGCACTCCCCATAGCTGAACCTTCCACGAGACCATGGCCCTGTGTGACCTGTGGCATTCCCCGGCCATGCAATTGCTCCTGAGCTGGCCGGACATCCTCACAGGTGCCTATGTGAGTCTGAGCTCTGGCCTGCACTACTTTGGCTATGAGGCAAGCGCCCGCGATTGCCGGCTGCATGCGGAGATGCTGGGCCTGTGTCCGTTTCCCGATGGGCGCATCCCAGAGATGCGGTGCTCGCATGTGGGGTGGTTGGCGGCGGAGACCGTGTCTGCTCTCTCTGTGTGCAGTCTGGCTGCCTACACGGCCTGTCTGGTGGAGGGGGGGCCCTGCCCTGGCTGTGTCCTTCTTTGGCTGTGTTCATGGGGCCCGTGGGTACCAGCGGTCACATGGGGCAGTCTATCACTGCCTGTTGGAGCTCGGTCACCTTCCGTGGCCTCCAGCTGCTGACTATGGCTTGTCGGAGCCCACCAGGGTTGGTGAGGCTGGCAGGTGTGTGGTCCCGCTCTGATGTGCAGGTGGGGCTTGCCATGCAGGATCCCTTCGATGCTTACTACCTGGTCGCCCATCACATGTCTGTGCTGGGATACTGTCGGGGCATTGCTTCAGTTGCCCCACTTCATGCACCTGGTGGGCCACCCGGCCTCGTGCCCCTTCATGGCCCCCTGCAGCTGGCTGTGAGGCCCCTTGTGCCTTCCGGGCCCTGGATGCTGGCCCAGCTCTGGGCTCCCACCTCCGCCCCAATGCCGTGAGTCACTGCCCACTTCCTCCCTGATGTCCCTGGCTCACTGCTGTGCTGGCTGGTTCCTGAGGTTCCGCTACCCCTGCCTGCAGCTCCGGGCCCCCTCTGCAGGCCGCCCCTGTCTGCCTCTGCAACTGGTGTTCCTCTCCATGGCTGCCTTCACCTGTGGCTGTGTCCTGAACTCCAAGCCAGCTCCCAGTACCCCGGGTGCTGCTGTCCTTCATAGTCTGGCCTCGATCCTTCCTGTGACTGTGGCCCCACCCCCACCCCCTTGGGTGACTGTGACCGTGGGGTTCTGGGCCCCCCGGACTGCACCTCCCGGCGTCCTCTGGGGGGGGGTTGGACCGGCTGCTCTCCTCTTTGGATCTGGCTCACCTCCATCCCCTCCACTGCACCCTCGCCGGCGCGTGGGGTCCCTAACAGCCTCCTGGACCGTTCCCAGCCCACTCCCTGTTCCATGTGGCCTCCCCCTGTGACTGTGCTGTGCCCCTGAGGGGTCCCCCCATTCCAGGACTGGCTGTGTAGAGGTTGGGGTGCCCGTGCAGGCTGTGCTGCCCTGCCCCTGTTCTGGTTCCCCCCATGCTCCCTTTGCCCGCCCTCCCTCCCCCCTTAGCCCTTTGTGCCATTTGTGTTTTGTCCATCCCGCTGTGTTCCCTCTTCCCTTCCTTTTCTGTATGGGTGTGTATGCGCCCGTGCGTGTGTTTGTGCTCTGTGTTCCACTGTGACCTCGTCTCTGTGCCTGCTGTGTGTGCTGCCTCAGCGGCTCTCCTCCCTCCTCCCCCTCCCTTCCCATTTCCCTTGTGTGGGCGTTCCCTGTAGGCGCTTTTGGCTTCTTTTGCCCTCAGTCGGCCATGTCTGCCTCCCGCCCCTCCCTGGTGCCTTCTGGGTGTTTGACCATGGCCCGGAATCGGCATAACGTCTGTTGCACTGCCCCAGGCCGTGGTCTATCTGTCCGATTCCCTGCCGTGGTCCCAGTCCTGTCACGTCTGTTCGGGGCCTTCCTGGACCATGGGGGGTGGTTGTTTGGCTCGCCACCGTGGTGACTTGGGACCGCGTAACATCTGAAATCACCCTATGAGGATACCTGGGCAAAGGTCTGGTATGTACTATGAGGAGAATTAACTGGGAAATTTAGCATGAGTAAGGGCATATGACAGGGCTGTGTCCTAGCACCTCTTCTGTTTAACCTTTATATTAGCGACATAATTGGCACAATGAGTAATCCGGATTTCCACCCTCCCAAATTATTAGAGACACCAGTCGGCATGTTAGTGTTTGCGGATGATGTAATGCTTGTATATAGGACCCCTATCGGTCTCCAAAGAGCCCTCTCTAGGTTTTCAGATATATGCGCCATAAATAAACTTTATATAAAGTATTCAAAAACCAAAATAACTATTTGGGCTAGTCATACAAAAAAGTATTCTTGGCACATGGCCAATCAGAGGATAGAAGTGGCAAAAATGTTTAAGTATTTGGGGTTGTTGCTTTCAGCCTTAGTAGGTTGGAAAGATCATATCCATGCACTTAAGATTAGAACCATTCAATCAGCCAATGCCATCAAGAAATTTCGAGACAAATATGCAGGGAATTCAGTGCTCGCCACTCTCCAGGTTTTTAAGGCAAAAGTGGCTTCCCAAATCCTGTATGGTGCCGAGGTTTGCCATAGAGGATGATATTAACATCCCCCAAAACAAATTTTTGCAGGGTTTGCTTGGGCTCCTTCCCTCTATACCTGCAGCCCTTTTAAGGCTAGAGACTGGCATGGAATATCTGGTATCATTGGTAACCGCTAGAGTGATGGGGTATTGGATTAAAATGCGAACTTATCCTCCATCAGGATATCCCAAACTGTATTAACTAGAGGATATCAGTTATACCAGAGGAAGTCAATCTCCATGGCTAAAGTTTATAACATTTACCTTTAATTTGTTGGGACTAGGCTATTACATCTCTGATAATACTAGATTATTTTCCATAGCAGAGAAGGCTTTGGAAAATCAAAGACTCTTTGACATTTCAAGGCAGGACGATTTTGCTGCCACTCGATATAGGTGAGTGGCACCCCTATATAGCATGTCGAAATTTGATCCAGGAATTGAGAAATATCTTACAATAGAATTGAGCCAGCAATTGGTAATTGGCCCTGTGTAGACTTCGAACAGAGCAAATGCCATCGGCTGTATTAGAGGGTAGGATAAATCATTTGCCTAGGAAACAGAGATTATGCCCATGTGGAGCTGGAGTGCTGGAGGATATCGCACACTATGTGTTTGATTGCCTGAGATTCCAACAAATTAGGGAAGCTTTTCTCCCCCTTAATCATCTTAGGTCTAAACAGTTATCTAATTGTGAGAACCCCATCTGGCTATTTACTCCAAAGGAGGGTAGTATTGTCAAGAACCTTGCACTTTTTGCCTTAAAGGCAAAGTTTATCAGAAAGGGATCGAAAAGTGTAGTTAATTTAGGATTTAGGACCCTGGCCAATATAAATTGGTACCTATGTTTGGGCTTACAGTTAGGCCTTTTACAAGCTATGGCTGTATAATTTAACATGTCTATTTTGTAAATTTCTTGGGGATATTTTGGATTTTGTTGTATATTTATTTTTGTTTTTATAATGTTTTTTAATTAGAAATTATTCTGTATTTTTATTTTATATTTTTTCTTTTAACTGAGTTTGATTTTGTATTTATACATTTGTATGTCTTAGTTATGGCAAAAGCTTGCACTCAATAAACTAAACTAAACTTAGATCTGTATTAGTTGAACATTTAGCTGATCACAGAGCACCTCTTACTGGCACTGGCAGCTAGCATACAATTGTAAAGATGGAACTTGTACAAAAGAAAAGCTGGTGTGTGTTCCCTGGGCTGTTCATGAGATGAAAATTGCCCATTAACTGCAAAGAAACATAACCCCTAGCAGTCTCTTACTAATGGCTAAATTAGTACTAATGGTTATTTACACAATGCGATCAACACCCAGGCACAGTGGAAGTAACCTTTTGCTTATGTACACACAATGCTGAGTTCATAGAGCAAATTGTATACTTCATTGATTGCCTAAAGTAAGGCGATCCGAAAGTAAAAATTCAAAGCAAAAGCAATCAGTCATTGCATGTTGTCATCATCCAGTTTCTGGCTCACAGAGTGTCTGGGCAGCAGGGCTGGTGAAAGGATTTTTGCTGGAGTCCAAATGGCTGGGCTGCTTGCAGCACCTGAATATCCCGCACAGCAGGAGGGGCACACAAGATGCAGGGCTCCCCACACCAGGCACAGGGAGCTGGGGAGGAGAGTGGAGCTGCGGCAGCCCAGAAACAGAGTGGATCCCTGGGAGCCCCAACTGCTGAGCTGGCCAAGGCCAGTCCCAGAGTGTCCCCTGGGAATGCTTGCTTGGGTGGTGTGACTGGAGGGGGACATTTCCCCGATCCTCCTCCCACAGATCCAGTTGTGGAGGCATGTGGAAATAATTGGCCAGCGGGGGGTGGGGGGTGCCTGGCCAAGGAACTGCTCCTTGGTGTGAGTGCAGTACGGAAAGGGCTTGGGTGCTTTCCCTGGGAGGGTGGAGTGCAGGGAGCACCAAGGTGTATGGTTGGGTTCCATGTAGGGGGGAGGGGGCATGAATGACCAATGGGGATTAGGAAATGGTGCCTGCCCCTGAGCAATAATGCTCATGGTCATGGCAGCAACATGCTTGAGCAGGGAGCTCTGGAGTTGAATGGACTGGGACAGGCTGCTTGGAGTCTGTGCCCACATCTCACTCATCTCCTTACTCTCCTTCTCAGTCACACTGTCCGACTGCTCAAACTGCAGCCAAAGGCGGGCACTCCCACCAGCGGTCCAGGTTGGCCACTGCAGCAAAAGCCTTGTATTCTCCAGCATTCGACCGCACCAGCTGCCTGTGCTCCTTGGCCATACCATTAATGGTGTCGTGGTTCTCCTCAAGCAGCTCCCTTGCCAAATCTTCCCTCCACCAACTGGTGCAGACCCACAGGTTCAGGTTCTGGTTCTGCTGGGCGCTTGTTGCTGGGGGTTCTGTCCATGCCCATTGCTCTGACAGACCTGTAGAAAGGCAACAAGGAAAATAATTAGTTCAGACTGCCCTACCCAGCTTCCCGCCCCGGCGTTTCAGGCCCCTGCCTGCCCAATTTCCATCTCTCCACCCACGCAAAGGGAAGCTGCCTGGAATGAATACCTGGCCTATGCTGCTGCTGGGGTGGTTGCTGTGGCAGGATCCTAGCACTATGCAGTTCTCATCCTATGATCACTGTAGAGGAATGAAGAACATACAGAATAAACCACTGTCATTTGTGCCCTTTTGACTTGCACATGCCCCTCCCCCACCATCCAGCTATGGTGCATTCCCCCCGCTTCCCGTGTCTATCATTCCCGTCTGGTGGAGCTGTTTCCCGGCAATTTTCCTGCTGATCCTCTGTGTTCTCCTAGCCACTTGTCAACACAGTAAACAATAAAAAACCTAATTAACAATAAATGGAAGCCTTTATCATGCAGCTGTGCAAATGCAACCCCTCCCCACCCCTGTGCATTAACTTACAGTTCTCCATTTCCATCACCTTCTCTACAAACATGGCATCCGGGTCCTCTGTGCCCTCAACCAGAATCTTGGGTGGCTCTTTGAACAACGACTGGCTCTCAGGCTTGAGGGGATACACCATGAGAGTCATGGTGTCCGTGTCCATGTCGACCTGTGCTGGCTCCAGGGTGGAGATGGACATGGACGCATGTCCACAGGTGTTCACAACTTCTGTGGTGGGATTGGGATCTCTTTGTATCTGCGTCTCAAGTCCTTGGCCCACTGCTGGCACTGGTTCACCTGCATTTGACTTCTCTTGAGCTCGGAGACAGGATGCAAAGCTCGATGGACCATGGATCAGACCTAGTATGGCACTTCTTATATTCTTACGTTCATGGCCTGGGTGTAACCCTGCTGTGCCGTTTGGACCAAGATCTCTTGGTGAGGGTAGCGCGCGTCACTCAGTTTGCTATCCGGTCAGCAGTGGCTTCCCCCATTCCCCGCACGCACCACAGGGTCCAGGAATTTTTTTAAAATTCCCTCCCACTGGACCTGCCACTCCCCCAATCTGCTGCTCCCCGCAATCCCCGTGACCCTGTGTTCCCCCACCACCACACCGACCCCCCATGCTCCTGAGTCCCTCCTGGCCCTCCCCCCACCAACCAGTGTCACCGGGTCGCCTGACACCGCCAAAAAGTAAAAAAAACACAACTAAATCTTACCCCCAGCCCCCACCACACCACCACAAGTCTCTGTCTGTCTCCCGGGAGAGGTCTGCCACCGCTGCAAGTGCCAGGCCCGTCCTGTCCATCCGTCACTCTCTCGCCTCAAGCCAGTGAGTAGTGACCAGTCACTGAGCGCGCCTCCTTCCTGCCACGTGCTTCAGTGTGCCTGCCCTGCCCTCGTGTGTACGCGCTCGACTGGAGGATGCTGGCGCATGCGCACTGAATTTCAGCGCAGGGCATGGCGGTACGTTGCGTCGGTCAAGGAGGCGGGGCTTGCTCAGCTTGAGCACATCACTGGTCAGCGTGGTGAGGCATGTGTGGACCCGGGGGGGGGGCGCAGGGGCCAGGGCACCCCCTTTGTCAGCTGGCGGGGCGGCTGGGGCCCGGTGCGCTCCCCCCAAAAAATAAATTTAAAAAACAGGGACACACAGCCCACAGCTTAGCTACCATAGGGATGGGCGGCCAGGTGGACCTGTGGGCCCCCAGCCATGGTGGGCCCTGGGACACATGTCCCACCTGTCCCTATGATAGCTACGCCCTTGGCTGGTTGCTGCCTTGTTATCAGTTTGAGCCATGGCCCCAGTGACAGTAATTCTCTGTAAGCCATTACAGAGAATGCAATAGCTGGGAAAGGGCAAGTGTTGGGCACGTACTGCCAACCAGGAAGAGCTGGGAGAAGACATGTTTGAAAATGGTGTGGTGGGCTTTTAAAGGCAGATGTTATGTGCATTCTAGTGAAAGTGAGAGGAGAGAGAGGGGTCGAATGTGGTTGCTCCTCAGAATGCTCTAGGCTCTTCAGCCACAACTCTATGGTACTGGCAGACCTGCATGCTCGGAGGTAGTGCATGCAACCTAATTGACGGGATGCAGACACATGGGTGTACATTAGCCCACATTCGTCTGTACGACGGGCTCTGCCTGCTCCAGGACTCCACTGTGAGTGAGAGCTGTGTGTTCAGTGGGTGATAGCCATGTGGGCAGTAGGAGTGAACACCTAGTAAATGGGCAGGTGGTCACACACCTGGTGTGGTCTACCATCTTGTTTTTTTAACACCCTATGAGTCATACAGTGTGTTTGAAACTAGCTCCTTGTGTCTCTCTGGAACCAAGGTTACACAGGTTGGGTCAAGGCCAGACTAAATCCAAGGTTCACTAGTGGAGTTGCTTTTTTGCTGTGTGTATTGGAAGAGCGGGAAATAATGATGCATGGCTTGCTCAGCAGGCTGTTTAGCCAGAGGGTGTGCCGAAGCCTGTAAGCCCTGCTTAGGCATTGCATGCATGACAATCTATAACAACTGTATGTTTTACATGGATGACACCCGGCTGCACTCCTGGAATCCGACACGTGCTGCTATTCAAAATAGCTCTTGAGAATGAAGACCTTAGAATAACTGTGGTTCTTCAGAGCAACCAGCAGCTCTAGCCGCAAGTGTCTGCAACACAGACCTTAATTATACTGTCCAGACAGGAGTTTAAGGTGCTTATTCTCTTAGCAGACAGGGACACTTTAGCACCTATCATTCATTCTCTATCATGTTCTCAAAATAAAGTCAGTCACATTCTTGCCTTTACTAAACAGCATCCCCATTCCCTACGTATAGAGCACAGACTTAAGGCTTTTCTCCCACCCTATTCTACTGAATAATTTTCATTGTAGAAAGGAGAATTCATTCAGTAAACTCAGAACTAGGGATGGACGAACAGATCACAGTTCGGGTTCGTCCGTTTGGTTCGTCCGTTTGGTTCGTCCGTTCGGTTCGGATGCGTTCGGTTCGTTTGTTCGGTTCGTTTGTTCAGTTCGTTCGCCGAGTTCGGGTTCGGCTGTTCGGTTCGGTCATCCGAACAGGCCGTTCGGTTAGGCCGTTCGGCTGTTCGGTTCGGCCGTTCGGGAAGTGTTGTTATGGGTTTTTTGGGTTTTTTTATATGGTTTTTTGGTTTATTATTGGGTTTTATATGGTTTTCTTTTGTTTTTTATTTGGTTTTTTGGTTTTTATATGGGGTTTTCTTATTTATTTTTTTAATCTAATATTATATATATCTGTCTACACTAAATCTAACTGCTATTAACTATTATTATTATTATTATTAACAAACATTTATATAGCACAAGCAGTGTACCTGGCACTTTACAAAGTAATAAAATAGACACAGTCCCTGCCCCTAGGGCTTACAATCTGAGAGACAGGAGCTGGGGGAGAGACTTAGGAAGGGGAACAGAGGGA
>QEPC01001485.1:489012-518628 GCA_003113815.1 Sphenodon punctatus
CACTCTAAAACTAGATCACTATCTCTCTATAAACTAATCTAACTTAACTGTAATAGCTATTCTAACTATAATCCTACCTAACAACTACTATAATATATCTTTATCTATATATACACAATATTACACAAAGATGGGGGGGCGGATAACACAGATAGCTCACAACAACACAGGGATGGGTACAGAAACTGTAATAAAACCTAAATCAATCTAATTCTACTCTAATAAATCAAAACCCAGGGGAAGGGAATGAGGGATGGAATATGGAGGGAGAGGGAAAGGAATAGATTCAATGGAGGGTACAGAGATAGAACACAGGGAGTCGTATAAACCACTAAATCTATCTAATATAATCTAAATAAATGATAATAGGGAGGTAAATCTCTTGGATGGGTGAAATTGGAGGAGGATTGGGAATGGATGAGGGAAGCAAACTGCTGGGAGTCAGGGAGCCTTCTGAAAACGCTGCTGAAATGATCAGTGGCTGGCTCAGAAGGTGTTGGAGGGGGGCAGGGCAAAGAGTTTTGTTACTTGCTGCTCCCCCCTTAACACAAGGCCCGATTGTCTCCGTGCAGCCTAGCCCCTGGCCAATCACAGACTGAGAAACCAGTGTTCAGTCGAAAAGGAAAGTTGATTGGTTAGACTGGCTGCTACTCCAAGCCTTTCCACCCCCCAGTACCAGGAAGTCTGTTCCACAGCTTCTTCCCTCTCCCTGGGCCTTCAGTCACATTTTTCCTGCCTAAACTCAACCGAACGTGGCCAAACACGAACGAACTGTTCGGTCGGTATGACGTTCAGTCAGAGTTTGCTTCGGTCAGTTCGGGTTGGGTTCAGAAGTTCGGTTCGGTTGTCCGAACAGACCGAGTTCGGTCTGAATTCCGAACTTCCGAACCACGTTCGCACATCCTTACTATCGACAGTTACCAGTCACCTATGGGAAGCAGAAGAGATATGGAGTGTTAATCCGCACAAGGTTTGCCTGCTCTGAAACACCGGGACCAGCACCAAACCCCATGCATCTGTTCTAAGGGATATATTGAGCTGCCTAACTGAGTCAGACCAATGGTCCATCTTAGCCCAGTATTGTCACAACCTGATAGGGATGGGCGAACAGGACCGAGTTCATAAATTCGGTTCAGTTCAGTTCGGAAATTCAGTTCGGAGTTCGGTTCGGTCGACCGAACTAGTCGAGTTCGGTCCAAACTCCAAACTTCCAAACAAAGTTCAGAAATTCAAACCCCATTGAAATAAATGGAATATTATCTTTTAGGGATGGACGAACAGAGCCAAGTTTGGAAATTCAGTTCGGTTCGAAAATCGAGTTTAGTTTGGAAGTTCGGTTGACCGAACAACTTCCGAATCGCGTTCATCCATCCCTACAACCTGACAGGGCAGCAGGGTTTCAAATTCGACTCTCCAGCAGGGGTCTCACCCAGGCATGCTACCTGAGACCCTCCAGGATACCCAACAGAGGCCTCACCCAGGCATGTTACCAGAGGTCCTGCATCAGAGATGCCTGGGATTGAACTTGGGGCCTTTTACCAGTGCCTGTCAGCTGTGGGGGTGTGGATGAGGCTGAGCCATATGCAATTGAATTCTGACAAGACGGAGGTGATGTTGGTAGGTGAGGGCTTGGGGGACCTGGGGGTGGTTGAATCTCATCTTGTTGGGGGGGTTCGCCCCGCCATGGTCTCTCAAGTGCGGAGTCTGGGTGTGCTCCTCGATTCGTGGCTCACCCTGGAATCTCAGGTTGTGGCTTTGGCGGAGAGTGCATTTCAGCAGTTACATCTTGTCCAGTGGCTTCGGTCGTATCTCTCAGACTCCGACCTCGCCACTGTCATCCATGCCTTCATCACCTCGAGGCTGGATTACTGCAATGCGCTTTACGTGGGGCTGCCCAAGAAGCTGGTCCGGAGGCTGCAGCTAGTGCAGAATGTTGCGGCCCAACTCCTTACGGGGGCGGGACGCAGGGAGCACATAACACCAGAGCTCCAGGCTCTGCACTGGCTGCCTTTAAAGCACTGGGCCAGGTTCAAGGTGCTGGTTTTAACCTTTAAAGCCCTTCACGACCTGGGCCCTGCTTATCTTCGGGATCGCCTCACTCTCCATGTGCCCGTGCGACCCTTGAGATCGTCCGTGGGAGCTTTTTTGGAGGTTCCCCAGGCAAGGCGGGTGGCCACCGATGTTAGATCTTTTTCGGTGGCTGCCCCTGTGCTGTGGAATTCGCTCCTGGAGGAGGCTCGGTTGGCTCCCACTCTCCTGCTATTTCGGCATGTATGTAAGACCTGGCTGTTCCGCCAGGCTTTTGGTGATGGGTAGGGGTAGGGGGGGAGGGTTTTTCTTTTCCCCGCATATTGAATTTTTAAATTGTTTAAATTTTAAAAATTGTTTTATTGATTATTGTTGTTCACTGCCGCAGGCTACCCTGTGGGCAGGAGGGGCGGGATATAAATTTTACATAAATTTAAAAAAAATAAAAAAAATATAACATGCTGTCAGATGCAAAAAATGAATAATAGTGCTGTGGCACCAGGGACCCATGTTGTTTTTCATTTTAGCTGTTCATTATTAAAAACTGTTGTTTTCATTATCATTAACGAAATTTCATTTTTCATTATCAGGGTCATTATTGGTATTGATTTTGAGCTACAACGAAGATTTTGTTTTTGGTATTGTTCCCATTGTGGGCTGTCACCAGTGGCAGAAGTGCCAGCAGACACCTGCCCCAGACTTCTCAGAAGTTGAACTCCTTCCTTCCTTTCTCATTATAATGCAGTAGTAATAAGTGCACAATGACAAATATGAATAATTACTAATATGTATGTCTAACCTACACCTAATAACCTATACTATATGTAATATAGTATTGCATATAGTATCCTATAATGCTAATATATATAATAAAAAGCATATTATATCTACTAATATCTATCTATATAATATCTAATCTAATCTATCTATATACAACTAATATATCTATATATAATATGGATGGGGGACACAGACAGGGGAAAGGGAAAGGAAAAAATACAGGGTATATCTATCTAATCTCTTATCTATATTATCTATATCTGTAATCTATATCTCCCTATCTAATCTATATACCTAAACCGCTATCTAATCTAATTAATCTATCTATCTATCTGTACAGGGGGAGACAGACAGGGGAAGGGAAAAGGTAGAATAAAGGGTATTAGGAAACGTAAGGTATCACACTGAGGGCTGGGGAAACTTTTTAGTGCGAGCACCAGAGTTTTGTAAACGCAACCTGACACAGCAAGAGCTAACACAGAACAAGAGTCAAGCAGCCTGACCCTGCAACATAAAGGGTTGCAGTGCCCTCCTCAGAGCCCCCATGATTGGTTCTGGGAGGCAGGAGGCATTGAGGTCCTGTTCAACTGCCTGGGACCTGCTTGCGCTGCTCATTGGCCAGCAATTACATCCAACAGGCCCAGTTCAAGAGTTCAACACTGTTTCTGGCTCCGAGATGTCTGCTCCCTCCTCCCCTCTCCACATTTCCCCCCCAAAAACACCTGCCAGGCAATAACGAAATCAATAATGACTTTTGTTATTATTATTGATTTTGTTATTTATCTTTGACTTCATTATTGAAATAACGATAACAAAATCAAAAAATTTCATTATCATTATCAATATAATGCAAATGAATTGCACACCCCTAATGAATAGTAAGTAAGTAAGTTTATTGTACAACCATAAGGTTATTACAAAATATTAAGAAATAAAAAAGACAAATAAAAATAAACAAAGAAAATGACCGTACCCTAAATATAATAAATACGGTCTATAACCCTTAAGGGAGAAAAGAAAATATATACATCCATAAAATCCAAAACAAATTTAAAAGGAAAAGGGAAAGTAATCCCCAATCAGCTCAGGCCAAAAAGACTATTACACAGGGCCAAAATAAACAAATAATATTCAATAGACATCACACAATTTGATGACTATCCCTAATGAATAAACTGGGAGTAAAAAAGAGAAATATATTATTACTCTTATTTATTACACAGGATCAGATGCTCGGTTTGTGTAAACTGAAATATCAATTCATTTTCTTAGATGTTATTCAAAATAGGATTGGGTACAAAAAATTCAGACTGAAAACTCACTTTCATACTGATGGCTTCACTTACAAATTACATTTTCTTGAAGAAAATAATTCATGAAACTCCTAATTTGGCAAACATAAAACTAAAACTTGATGTTTTATGAATCCAAACACACCTTTCCCTCTCATGCCTAGCAGTCCCTTGAGTTCCCTGCTTAGCTGTGTCACACTTATAATAACAGAACTGCCTTTTCTCTGTTATGTGTTTTCTATGCATGTTTTAAAAGGGCATATTTTAAAGGGTCATCTTTTTGCACTGGAGCACCTACATTTTGCTCATGTTGTTAGCATTTTTGCATATAAATCTTGGTCAGATGTTCATTTGCAGTCACAAAAAATGACATGTATAAATGCAAGCAGATGCCAATAATGAACATAAACGATGCACTTTTCTTTGTTAAAATAAGTGTTTTTATTTAGGATAATCTAGGACCACAAGGCTATAGAGGTGCACATTTTGGACAGCTTTGTGGCAAGATTAATAATTAAGAAATCACCCCTCTTTAAAAT
Source organism: Sphenodon punctatus (assembly GCA_003113815.1). Taxonomy (NCBI): domain Eukaryota; kingdom Metazoa; phylum Chordata; class Lepidosauria; order Sphenodontia; family Sphenodontidae; genus Sphenodon; species Sphenodon punctatus. The sequence continues at coordinate 493,652 of QEPC01001485.1, forward strand.
AACCCTAATATTTATATGTATAATTTCAATTTGCATTGGAGCAGTGAATTAGTGAATTAAAGTTTATCATCAATCATCATCATCATTTATTATATAGCATCAGCCATCATAATATACACAAGAAAACACACCATTGAATAAAATAAAATAGAATAAGGACATGATAACACACACATCGGGTGACCAAATGCATAAAAATGTAATTGATAAAAGAATACAAAACTGAGCTTTGTTCCACCCATTAACAGAAAACATTTCAGAATTGTGCTTGCCCTAAAAGAGCACTCTTCACTCGCAATTCTGCTGCGCAAAAATTGGCTATTCTTTCTGTTGTAGAGAGCACTCTGTCTACTAAAACACATTTCAGTAGAGCCTCCTGACTACAAGGAGGGATTCTATTAACAACAGGTTCTACCAGGCTGGTTCGCAGGTCATTATATAATGAGCAATCAAGAATGACATGACTAATAGATTAGTTAGTAAGTAAGTAAGTAAGTAAGTAAACATTTTTATTGACGTGGTCAGAGCCATAGCATACACATACAAAACATACAGCAAACACACATTTCCTTTATACACATGAAACTATTTTTAAGACTAAATTAATTTTTAAATCATGAAATATGTTAAATTTTCAACCTCCTTAACTGCTTAGGACTCCTGTATCTCAATAAATTAGGTCAGATTCTATCAGCTCCTCCAATCCATGCCTTATACTATTAAAACTCTTCCATCTCATCGTTCCATAAATTAAATAATCCGTTGTCAATAAGCTTGTTACAACCCCATAGGGAAAATCCCTCTTCAAGATCTCACATATCCTACCCCCCTCCTAACATTTACATTTATGTGCCATATCAATATCAGCTCCTAAATCAGATTCTTCACCATCATCCAATGCCATAGACTGCATAAATCTAGATCTTATATTAATAGCTTTTATTAAATATTTAGCTGCAGCTGGGATAAATTCCTTTGTATTTATTGCATGCCACATTAAAGTTAGAGCGGTTCTTCCTGGGAGCTTTTCCAGCAATTCAGCCAAATATTTCCTCCTTATTTTCCTATACATCTGGCATTCAAAAAGAACATGTTGCACCGTCTCAACATTTACCTGGTCAAATGGGCATAGTCTATCACTAAACCCCGTCCCCTGTATCCTCCCCTATAATATTCTAGTTGGGAGTGCATTTAGTCTAGCACATAATATGAGGTATCTGCCTCTTGCTGTCAAATCTCCTCGCAAGTAGGGGGCCATCTTGCCCATACTTGGAATATATTTTAAATATTCTTTGAGATGGTGGGTCTGATTCACTATGGCTATGTCCTCCTGGCAGCTAGATCCTTTAATCTAGTCATGATCATATTCTTCAGAGTCCCCATCGCCTTCCCATCCAAGTATTCTCTAGAAAAGCCTATTTTCCTCAAATAAGAGGAAATCGCCGATTCCCAGGAATTTTGGAACTCATCAGCTACATAAAATGCCATAAGGCCCTTCTGATGGTTATTATGGATTTTCAGCCACATCCTAAGCACCATAGCCCAACCTACCAACCTACTTGGCCAGCTTCCAGTCTAACCGCTGCAGTAGGAGCACCTGGAGGTATCCTAAGTAACTTTTGAAAAAATTGAAATTGCACACTCCCCCAGTTTAGTTTCGTCAAGGGAGCCCATAGTTCTACTCCATACAGGAGCTTGGCCCTAGCCATTACATTGCCCACTTGGATTGCAGATCTTACCTCAAGTCTATCGGAATTATAGAAATATTTAGCTATTGCTCTGGTAACCGGTCTAACAGCCTCTATCGCCCTTTGGACGTGCACTTTCCATCTTCCTGTCTGCTGGAACTGCAATCCTAGATACTTAAATATGGGTACTTGTTCTAGCATATTCCCCTGTATCTCCCATTTATATTTTTTCCTAGCTCTTGTAAATACCATTACTTTCGATTTATCGTAATTAATTTTCAGCGTGTTTAACTTACAGTACACCGCAAACTCATTTAGCTGCCTCTTTAATCCTATCCTAGTTGGTGAGAGCAAAGCCAGGTCATCGGCGAATAATAGGCATCCCAAAGCTCTCGCTGCCAGCTTCAGTGGATGGAATTTAGCCTCTGCCATTTTGGGTATCAGGTCATTGATAAATAAATTAAACAATGTGGGAGCCAACACACATCCTTGTCTGACTCCCACATTTGATTCCACTCGTCTAGATAAGTGGCCCAATCTATCAACTCTTATTTTAAATGCTGTATTTTGATGTACTACTTGTATAAGATAAAGAAGCCTATGATCTATAGAAGTTTCTCTCAGTTTCCCCCACAATAATCGCCAGCCTACTGAATCGAAAGCAGTACGTAAGTCCAAAAAGGCTACCAAAAACTGCTTATTCTTGGTCCTATACTTTTCTATCAAGTGAAACAGCATAATACAATGTTCAGCTGTTGACTGTTGGCATTGAAATCCTGCCTGTTCCGGATGTAGGATTTGGTTGTCCTCTATCCAACTAGTAAGTCTCTCCAACAGAACTTTAGCATAAAGTTTGCTAACTACGCTAATCAAACTTATTGGCCTATAATTAGCAGGGTCCGAGCGCTCACCTTTTTTGAATATGGGTATCACGACTGCTATTCCCCAGGTAGCTGGCATTTTCCCTGTTGCATTAATAGTGTTAAATAGAGCCACTAGCATTGGGACCCACCAGTCTAGATTGACTCTTATGCATTCAATCTTTATGCAGTCCACACCTGGAACTTTTTTACTTTTCATTGAATTTATATAGCTCACTATTTCTTCTTGTGTCAATTTAGGCCATTCAGGGGTCTCCTTTAACTCTATCTCCTGTTTCCTCTCCTGAATCTCTACAGTATTAAAGATATTCTGGAAATACTTCTCCCACGATTCTGCTGGGACTGCATAAACTGCTTGGGAAGGTCTCATTTATACATTTCCAAAAAGTCCCATATTCCCTACTTTCAGCTGCTTCCAGCATTCTATTCCATCATTCCTTCCAGTACGCCCTTTTTTTTCCCTTTATCAATTTAGCATAAATCTTCTTATAGTCATAAAAGACCTGCAAGTGCTCCTTTGCATGTTCCCTGCGATATAATGCATATATTTGGGTTGTCTTAATTTTTGCCGCCCGGCACTCCTGGTCGAACCATGGCTTTCCTACTGATCTTAAATGGTCCTTCCTATTTTCCTTCTTAGCACTAAATATTTGATCATATATCAGGCTCATAATCTTATCATAGTTAAACCACTCTAGACTCTTCTCCATCAAGACTCACTATAGCATCATGGAGACTCACAAGGTCCTGTCTTCTTAATACTTCCTCAAATTCTTTGGTCAGAGAGCTTCCCCACTTACGTTGGCGGAACACTTCCAAGTGGGAATTTTCGCTACCCTCACCCGTAATTATCTTACTAACATTCTGATCTATCTTAAGAACTAATGGTTGATGATCACTTAGGGCATTTATCCCCACCTGGAAATTCTTAACCTTTGTCATTATATTTTGGGATACAGCTACATAGTCTATCACAGAGGCCCCTTGTGGCCCAATATGGGTAAATTCCCCTTCCTGGTCTAGAAAACCTGAACCATTCAAGACTATTAAATCCAGGTCTCTAGTCAGTGCAGCATATTTTAATCCTAGTTTATTCACTATTTGATCTCTCGATGAACAATTCAACAGTCCTACACCCCCACAGTGAATGGAGGACTATACCATGTTCCCTCAGACTCCAATTATCGGGTCCTATTCGGGCATTGTAATCCCCTACTAGTATAATATTTATCTTTGGGAATCTACCTTGCAAGTTCTCCATGCCTTCTTGTAATCTCTCCAAAGCACTCTCACTATAATATCCTGAATTATACGGGGGGATATACCCATTTATAATCATATATTCCTCTTGGTCCATCTTCAATCTTATCCCGTGAGCCATCGGAGGCAAGGAAATAATACCATGAGCTTGAAGAGCCAAGCTATGACTAATAGATTCGATTCTTGGAAGGTTACAGAAACGACAAGTCCTCAACTTGTATGGGAGACCCACATATCTGCCCAGCCTCACAGCTGAGGGAAATAGATTGAATCTAGCTAGAGAGAAGAGAACTCTTACCTTAAAATCCAGAGCTGTGAGATAATTCGCTCCCTTGGGGTCTAAGGGAACCAAGTTATAATGACCCGCAACCTGTTGCCTGGCTATAGCTTAATCTCTCAGCTGAAGCGCTTGATCAACAATTCTAGACTTAATTAAGCCTTCAGCCCTACTACAGTCCAAATGGGAGAAAAATTCCTTTGAGAAACCCAGCTGGGCTAAACAGTTAAATATAGCTTTCTCCCAAGGTCCCTCTTGTACTATATAGGAGGTGGCCTGGGAGAGGGGTTCGTGGGACTGAAAAAAAAGTTGGGCCCCAAACTTCAGTATAGCTACAGTGGCCGAAGAGACAATAGGTTGGGAGGCTGTATCAGCTCTAAGCAGGACTGCTGGAACACCACGAGGGACCTTCAGAATCGACCTCAGAAACAGATTCTGGGGATTCTCAAGTTCCTTGAGGAATTGGGCTCCTCACACCTGAATCCCATAAAGCAGTAGTGAGATTACCTTTGCCCTAAACAATCAGACAGTCGGTCCCACCAACTTCCCCTTCATGTAAAAAAGAAAAGAGATTCCCCTTACATGTGGCGTTGGCTTTAGCCATGGCAGATTTGTAATGGGTCCTCCAAGTAGCTGTCCTGGAGAATATTATATTATATTAATTATTATTATTATAAGCATTTATATAGCGCCAGCGATGTATCACCCCTAGGTAAGTATAATGGTCAACCTGCATAATAACATGGTCATTCATGAGCCAATGATGATTTTTGCGCCCCGAGCCAACCACTATCACCTTAGTTTTTGCATACTTAACTAGAAGGAGTTCATCCTGACAGTAGGAGCAGAAGTCTCTCATTAAACGTCTCAGTCCAACCTGGGACTGAGATATCTGTACTGTATCGTCTGCATATAGCAATACAGATAAGGTGAAATTAGACAGATGAACTGGATGGTACATTGGGCCCCTAAGCACTTCCACCACCGTATCAATATATAGGTTAAAGAGGATAGGTGCCAGCAGGCACCCCTGTCTGACACCTCTGTGCACTAGAACAGCACGCGAAAGCAATCCTCTCCTGTTGACTCTGACCTGCAGAGATAGCCCCCGATGCAGCAGAACCATTAGAACCAAAAGCAGACAGTCGACGGTAGACTGAGCTAGTTTCTGCCACAGCCGCATTGGAACAGTGTACAGAAGCCCCAAACAGGTAAGAGTTCCCCTGTCCTGAGGGCTATTCAAGAGCAGAGTAAGAGGGACTCCCTGCCTTGAATATCACACAAACTAATTTATGAAGCACTTTGTCATCAGGATGTTGTCATGGGAGTTACAAGTTACAAATATGACCTGAGTACATGGGGTTAATATGTTTTAAAGTCATTTGATGAGCTCATGTTGTCTCTGCTTTTTGCTCTCCAGACGCTGCTTTTCATTCTCTGCTCATTTTTTCCTCTCTTGCTGCCTCAGTTGCTCCAACTCAAACTGCTCTTGGGCAGGTTCAGTCTCTCTCTGGGCTCTCAAGGCTGCCTCCTGTTCTTGCCAGGCCACCACCTCCTCCCTCTCCACTCCAGCTACAGCTCCCATTGCATGCTTGAACCGTCACTTTTCCACTTCTAACTGGAGCAATCACTCGTCTTTAGTGTGGCACTTTGCTCCTTCATTCTGCAGTAGGGCTTCATGCTGCCTGTGAAGCTTGCATGACCAGTTCATGTTGCTTTTGCTTTTCGTTCTCCAGATGCTGCTTTTCATGCTCGTGTTGGTCCTCTGGGTGTTTTTAAATGAGCAAGGCTTGAAGGGGGGTCTGTGGCCACTGAGTGGCAATGGCTGCACAGCAGCCACGCATGTGGAGTGCATGGGGAGGAATTATAATGGGCGGCTCCCAGGGTGGCCACCATGGCCACACAGGCAGCCTTCACCCACTCCCGCCAGCACGGACCAGCCCTGCCGACAACCTATACGGGCAGCCATTCCCCCTCCCCCCCAATAACTCCACCCAACTGCTCACTCTCTGCCATGACACAAAGCCACAGACACCATGGAAACATGAAGCCGCAGCAGCCAGTAACTCCTTCCTGCCCATGAGCCGCTGCAGCTGCTGGCAGTCCCAGGCAACAACAGAGGTGAATACTGGGCAGGACCTGCAGGAAGCTGCTGTTCTTCATAGTGTTGGCTCTTCTCTCATGTGTCATGAGGGGGGTTGTTGTGCTTTGAGCTAATGTGGTGGTATATTTCATGTGCGTGTCCTTTAAGAGATCACCAGAGAGCTCCCACCAGGGCTGTGTGCGGGACCGGGGAGGCAACCAGCCATGAACCTGTCTGCTGGCGAGGGTGGGCACTTCGATTCATACGGGCAGGGGATGACTGGGTGCCTGTCCTCACTCACTTTTTTTGGCTTTCCCTGCACAGCGCACTCTGGATATTTGACTTGATTTCCTGTCCCATTTCTAAAGCTTTTACTATAACTTTAATTCTATGTATAATCAATAATTAATATATTTTATACCATGACATTCTACATATTACACTGATCATTTAGATACCAAACACTCTCATGTTACATCAAATTACTTTAAAACATGTTAGTTGAGACCCCACGTATTCAGGTCATATTTGTAACTCATAACCCCCATGAGAGCTGTGTTATAAATCTAACAAGCTGATATGTATCCAGTATAATGATGATAATTTCACTCATACATGAAATATAGCCTTTTGAGGTAAAAAGCAGCAGCAGTTTAAAAGCGTACAGCAACCACACACACTAGTTTGGAGCAAGGGAAAAAGTATCCTGTATCCAACTGAAATCTCAGGGGTTTTTAGAAAGGAAGATTCTAACCACCTGAGTTTGAACTAGGTCAGGATCCCAGAATGTGGTGTGAAGTGTCATGGAGTCTTCAATAGCCACAAACGGCCTTTAAATTTACATTTCATCCAGAAAGGCATCTTTGGAAGTCTAAGCTCATTATGTACCAGACTTGAGGACACTACCGTCATGGGTGTAAAAATAGGGGGATGAAGCAAACACACTCCCCATGAGTCTGAGGAACAGGGAACAGTCCTCTCCTTAATTTCAACCTCCAATCACAACAGTGACCCAGGACACATGTTTATGTATGTGTGTGACAAAGAGAGAGGGCATTTGATTGAACTTGGGCCCATGATGGTATGTGATGGTGAGGATCAGAGTTGGGCCTGTAAGAGGGCAGGGCAGGGCTATGGAAGGTTAAAGGAGTTGGAGGGTGAGAAAAACAGACATGATGCTAACTCCAGTTTAACACCATTTAAACATTTCTTATGCATTTTTCAGGGCTGTATTGGTGCCCTATGCAACCCTGCAACATGCATAAGAAATGCTGAAGCAGAGTTAAAGTGAAGTTAGCGTCATGTCTGTTTTCACCCGGACTGTTGTCACTCTACTGGTTTTTACAAATCGGAGGGAAGAGTGCCACCAATGCAAGCACCCACACTACTTCCTATAGCACCAAGTGTCCTTTGGAAGTTCTGCCATGCAAGTTCCATCCTGCTTGGGAGATCTGACAGCCTTATAGCCTGTGCTGGTGCTTCTAGCCATAACTCCTTAATGCTTATTGTTTCACACAAATACCTTCTTTACATTCTCTCTTAGTAATAAAGAGGTTGGGACACAATTTGTCTCTCATTTTGGCATGAATTTGCTGGAGCCTTCACTGGTCCTATAACAAAGGACATCTTTGTGAAATGGTGTAGCAGAATCAGGCTCTGCATCTCTTGATGTGTCCTTGCCTCTGGACCAGTCTGCTCTTCTGGCACCATCACATGTGCTGCTCCTTTCTGGAAACATTAAATTCTTGTTGCAAAAGTATTTCCTAGAAAACTGGGATGAAAAGTTTCTATTTTGTATCTAAACCTTTAGTTCAGATACACATTAGCTGCACCCATGAAAAACAAACCAGCTCAGATGTACTATTTCCTGAGTGGCACAGGGTTGGGGAGCTAGCACAGGGATGTGTGATCCCTGAATGTCTCCCTCTAAGTAGGTATTTTTACAAAATGGAAATATGCCTGAAATAGCCTCTCTGTAGATTGCCTCTATCTAATCAGTGCCTCTAGCCCTTGTTCCAATCACACTTCATGGCAGCTGATAGGAATGACATGTTGAGTGTGTAGAGAAAGTAAGGTTGCTATGTTGGTCCCAAATATAGACAACAAAGACAAAGTAGTGCAATGAAATCTTTTATTGGACCAACTACAGTTGGTTCAGCAAACTCCTGAACACTTCCAGTAATTCTCCTTCCTGCTACTAATCAGAGCTTCCTAATGGAGAAATATTTGTCTAGCAGTAACTAGCACTGGCACAATTGTACTCTTGGAATATCACCCAGTCTAAGGGAACTGAAGACATGGTTGTTGTTATCCCCATAAAAACCCACAGTTCTTTGGGCATGGTTGTTTTCCAAGCTGATATGGGGCCTGCTTTTTGGAAGGGAGCAATGTGATGGCAAAACATTAATGATTAAGCTTCACTCATTAATGAGCTGTTATTCCATGCTGTTATCCAAAGCTGTAAATCTGCAGATGAACACCAATTCATCCAAGGAGGTCCTTGTGGACATAGTGTTGGCCTAGCCATAACCTGGGAGGAAGCAATACCTCTTTGGGTCTATGGGCAATAGCCTCATTCAGTGGTGGCAAAAGTGGTTTGGGATTATAATTTGTAACAAACAGCTACTGAAGTGGAGAAGTAACTTCAGTCACGAAGTAGGACATATTTTGCCATCTTTTCTCTTCAGACAGGGCCCACATTTCTCTCTACGCAGCTTGGAAACAAGAACCAGCTTTTCTGTGTCTGCATTTCCTAAGTGCAACCCCACTGATTTTAGTGGCAAGAAACAGAAGGAATGGGGAGGAGGAGGGGGGAGTATGCTGAAATATTGGTACAGACCGCGTCTAATTCTATGTTCTGTACAGCACCAGGTCACACGACTGGCGCTATATAAATGTCTATAATAATAATAATAATAATTTTCTACTTAAGCGCGTGCACACACACACACACAAACTTGCAGCAAGTACACAGATATATAAATACAGATTCACACAAACTCACAATGTTTGCACACAGATACACACACAAACAGAAACTTATATAATCAGACACATACAGGAAATTCATAGCGATCATCTTCCACTTCTTTTAAATTTTTGGTCGCATTTAGAGAGGGTCGGTGGGGGGGGGGCTGATGACGATGTTGAGGGTGATACTAGTATAGGACCTTGTAGGTGCAGGTGGTCTGAGGAGCTTAGCTGCCAGCTCCGGGATTTGTTGTTTTTTCCTTTAGGCCAGGCAATTAGGGAGGCAGTGACGAGAATCTCTTTACCCCAGGATTTGACGGTACAATATCTTGGGCTTATTTCCCTGCTAAGGCCATTTTTGGTTTGTTCAACCAATCAGCTCCAGGATCACCGAGGAGCTGCCCAGCGGGGCGCCCCCTGGTATGATCGTGAGTGTAAGGACAGGAAGGTGCTCCTGAAGGCTCTATTTAGTGCCTATAGAAGGCAGAAGGAGAAGTGCCTTCTGGTTGGTTTTTTGGCACACAAGAAGGCCTATCGGGTTATGCTTAAGGAGAAAAAGGCAGCCTATGTTGCTTAGTCCTGGGACACCCTGCTCTCTGTGGCCAGGGGTAGGGATTCCAGTAAGTTCTGGCGGGCTATTAACTCTTTGTTGGGTAAATCTCATAGTTCAGTTCCATTACCTATTTCCAGTGGAACCTGACTGTCCCACTTCCGGACCCTTTTTCCATCCCGGGAGCCTGAGGAGGATCTCTCAGTGCTCTTGGTAGAGCTCCCTGCCTGGCCGCCCATAACAGAAACTGAGATGGAGGAGCTTATCCAGTCACTCAAGCCAGGGAAAGCCCCCGGGTATGATTGCTTGCCTGTTGAGTTCTTAAAGGCCCATGTGGACTGGTGGGCCCCTTTTTTGGCTGCTTATTTTACTTAACTTGATAAGACCGGGGCTTTCCCGGCCAATTGGGGCAGGGCGGTGGTTATCCCAGTGTTCAAGGGTGGTGATAGGCTAAATCCTGGGAACTATCGACCTATAAGTCTGCTGAGTACTCTAGCTAAACTCTATGCTAAGCACCTGTTAGCCATTTTAAACAACTGGTTGGTGGACTTTCAGGTGCTACACAGGGAGCAGGCGGGGTTCCAGGCAAATAGGGCAACTCTTGATCACTGTCTTGTTCTTTTCCACTTGGCCGAGAAATATATTCAGGCTAATTCAAGATTGTTCTGTGCATTTGTAGACCTGAGGGCCGCCTTCGATTCGGTCGACAGGCCCCTTTTGTGGGAGAAATTGGCTAGCCTGGCGATCAATCAGAGGCTGCTCACTTTGATTCGCTTATTGCACAAGGATTCAACGCTGGCTGTCAGGCTTTCTCAGCGGGGGCAGCTTACTGCCTGGCTCCCTATTTTTTCAGGAGTCAGGCAGGGATGTATATTAGCCCCAGCTCTTTTTAACATCTTCCTGAATGACCTGGTTCCAGCTATGACACGGACTGAATTTTTTCCTCCCAAGTTGGCCCAGCGACATCTGGGCTGTCTACTTTATGCTGACGATAAGCTAGTTTTTATGCTCTACCAACAAGCTAGTCATAAACTACAATAAGTAGGGAGGTGTTTGGGAGGGAGAAAAAGATCTACCACTGGGCTATTGATGCGCATCCAGTATCCCAGGTTTCCTCCTATAAATATCTTGGGATTCTCTTCCACTCTTTCCTTAACTGGACCGCCCATAGAGAGCTGGCTATTAATAAAGCTAAGGGTCCGATGGCGGCTATTTCCCAACTTTTAAAATACAAAGGTCATGGTAGTTTGGAGGTAGCACTTAAAGTTGTGGAGGCAAAAGTCCGTGCTCAACTCCTATATGGAGGAGCTTTGTGGGCCATGGGAGATCTGGCGGCCCTGAACTCTGTGCAGCTTAGAGCCCTTAAAATGATATTTCAGGTCCCTCATGGGACTCCATCGGCTGCCCTGAGAGTCAAGTCTGGCCTGCTAGCCTGGGGCTGGGTTAACTGGAAACAGGCGGTCTTTTTATGGCTGCGTCTCCACCACGATGCCCATTTAGGGCTTTTGGCCCATATACCCCAGGACCCCTTCGTCTCTTCATGGATGAAGCGATTGAACTTACAACTGGCATCCTGGGGGCTGTCGGTTGAACGTCTGAAAACCGTTCAGCTCAGTCAAGCACGTAGGGAGATTGATAGTCGAATTACCGACATTGCTCACCAGGATGACTGCGCGGAGGTGGGTTCTTTTGCCTCCCTGGACCATTATAGGTCTATTATGCCGCGTGCTGGCAGGAGGGCAGGTTATCTGTCCTCCCTACTCTCAAGGAGGCACCTAACTCTTCTTTTGGGGGCCTGCCTAAATGCGCTTCCCTCCAGTGAGTTGGAGGGGCGTTATGCCGGAATCCCTTATAGCATGAGATTGTGTCCTTTTGATTTTGCTGAGGTGGAGTCAGTCATGCATATCTTATTTGTTTGTCATCTCTACGATGTTCCCCGTACCCAACTGTTGGCTGGCTACATCAACCACCTTCCAGGTAGGACCCACTTGGAACTGCTCCGCATTTTTCTATCAGACAGTGATATGCCCCGCCTGAGGGCTGTGTCATCTTTTTAGTCGTGGCTTTTGCCTATAGAGCCTGTTTTCTCCTTTGTCTGCCCCTGGTTTCTGATGCTGATCCTCCTTTGGAGGACGAGGGGGGATAAAGAGATGGGTCTTGGGCTCTGTTATGCTATTACTCTACTTAGTCGTGTTGTGTTCTTAAGTTTTGTATTATTTGCTACTTAGCTCTTGCTTGTTTTTGTATATGTTTGCAAGGACCTAGGTCACGCAATAAACTTGATTTGATTTGACACATACAAACACTACACATGTCTGCAAGCCTCATGTACGTATCACCCAGATACAGATATATAGGCTTCCAGTACACACACACACAGACCTATTTTTATTTAAGATGAACACAGAGCTTCCTGGGTGTTTGCCAGTGACCCAGCAGCATCAAAACCACAGTGCAAATCTTGGCTTGAGTGATGCTGAAGCCTGAAATATTAGCAGCCACTGAAGTCACCATTTCTCCATTTGCTTTTCATTAGATTTGCTTAGCTATGCTTTAGGCCTCACCATGCCCATTTTCTGTCATGATATCCAGCTAGATAGACCCTGAAAATGAAACAATACTTTACTGAAAGGATCCAGCCACGAAACAGGGAAAGGGATTCTTTCATAAGGTGCAAAATACAGTGGTGCCTGTATCAGGGGTAACATTTGGGTTATTACCAAACTGGTAACAGAAGGTAGATGCAATGAAAGAGCTGCAAGACATATAGGACAAAGAGAGGTAGGAACAATAGGACAAAAACAGGGAGGATTAGTACAATGTAAGAAAAAGTGACTTTGAACCATCTCACACTAGAAGAATGACAGAGTAAAAACAGATGTGACAGTAACTTGCACCGGCCCACATTGGTCCAGGACTCACCTGCAAGTTTGCTCCATCACCACCTTATGTTGGCCCGCATATGCCCAGGGGCGGGCTGCCAGCTGCTACGGGCATGGTTTCCACCTCTTGTGGTTTCACTCCAAGACTCCCATAGGCCAAAATGGGAGTCTCAGGGTCAAACTGCAAAAAATGGCAACCCTAGCTATGGGATGCATTCTCCAGAGAAGCAGCCCAGGCCAATGTCCAGGCTATTGGGCGTGGACATGTCTGTTAGGCCTACCCAGCCCTGCTGCAAGGCGGAGTCCATGGATTGGACCCGGAGAAATGCACTCATCTGGCCTGGCAAACAGCTGATTGGGGAGGGGCCTGGAGCTCCTCCAGACCTCCCCCCCCATCAGCTGTTCAGTGGCTGGGGTGAGTGCATTCCTCTCGCTCCCCCCTGATCAGCTGTTTGGTGCATGCAGTCAGCTGCCAAACAACTGATGAGGGGGGGTGCTTCTGGGTCCCCCCATGAGCTGTTTAGCAGCTGGCTGTGCATACTAAACAGCTCAGGGGCCCCCCAGGAGAACCCTCCCCCCAAGAGCTGTTTGGCGGCTGGCTGTGTTCACCAAACAGCTGATTGGGGGAACCCGAGAGGAGCACACACACCCATCAGCTGTTTGGTGGCAGCTCTTCCTGAACCTAATCCTACTGAGCAGCATTGGCCTGGGAGTCCTGTCCTGTGCGGACAGTTCATCGGGCAGCCCCAGGGCGTGGAAGGACCTCTGCCAGCAGCCCCTATGCCCAGGTTGAGGGCTGCTCATGTGAACAGTTTCTCCCACCACAACTGGCGGAGTGGCACTTGTAATGGTTTGCCCCGGGGCAGGGAGCTGCCGAGCTACCAGTCACATCTGTTTTCTCCCATGTATGCATCAGTCCATAAACATTCTTTAGGAATCTTTAGTCAGTAATATTATGAGAAAGATATGAGGATTTATCAAATTTGTGACGTTTAGATTAAAAATGAAAACAATCTAATTATCCCTGGAGTAGGGATAAAAATGGAGACATCAAAGGGACTCCAAGAGAAATCAGAGATAATGAAAAATTTAAGCAAATAAGAGTCTGACTCTGCGATGCTCTCATAAGACAGCAGCAGTGAGTAGTGTCTCAGCAGAAGGTTAATGCTCCCTTCCCCAAACAAGTAGCAGCAAATAACTCTCTCTGAGTATAGGCATATAGATCTAGTTATAACGTTGTGGACCCAAATGTCCAATAGCTCAAGGGTGTTCAGGCTTGGGATTCTGGTCATACCAGAAATTTGGCATTTTTGTGTGAAAAAGTTTCTGGGCCAGCACAACTCCTCAGCTTTAATTATTTATATGTCCATATTTTCTGGGGTTTGGGTGTTTGAAAGGTTTTGCCTGTCTGCAAGTTACCTTAGTGAATAGGATTGTTATGCTGTACTATTGCCTGGGTAGTCTCTTTATCAAGACGTATTTAATTTTATAAAATAGATGGCTCTCGGGCAGGAACAGTGTCTATCTTATTCTCTGTAAAGTGCCAGGTACATCGCTGGCTCTCTATAAAAGCTAATAAAATAATAATAATAATAATAATGGCGACCTGGCCACAAATGAAGATCCAAAATTTGGAGACTCCTGCACACTTGGAGATATTTCAGTACAGGATCAAATCCACGTCTCATAGCCGCCACTGTATAATAGGCTGAGACATAATCTTGGGTTTCGATCAGTCCTTGACCCAAATTTTAGCTAGGCCCCACCTTTACTGCATGGGTGATTTTGGTCCCCTTTTCTTCGTGTTTTCCCTGGTGAAACTCGTAAACTGAGTGAGGCTGTGATGGTGTAATAGGAGAATTGGGCTCTGAGTCTTTTTCCTTTAACCCCCTTCAGTTCCATTGCAAAGCAAAGGCATGATTGCTGTATTTATAGAGAGGGAGGGTGGTTGTCGTGTTGGTTCCAAACATAAGAGATCGACACAAAGTAGTTCAGGAGATATCTTTTATTGAGCCAACTGTAAATCAATCTTCCAGGCCACATGGGACCCTTCCTCAGGCATGTAACAAATCAGAACTATAGAATGAGCAAATGCAGGACAGCTATACAAAAGAGAAGGCAGTGACTCGGCAGAGAGTGGACAGGATAAAAAAATACATATACTTTGGAGGTGACTGTAGGCTCTCCTCATTTATGTGTAAGAGACCGAGAAACAAGAAGTAATAGTGGATCTACAAAGAGGAGTCAGCTAAAGCATACGTTAGGGTTGGGGGAGAGTAAGAAACAGATTTCCAGGTGAAGGAAAACATATCAAAGCAACAGAGTTCACACAGCAGTAACACAAAGGTTGAGTATATAGCTAACAGCAAACTGTCATTTACTTCCAGATAGTTATAGTGGCTTGAAAATCCTAATATTATTTATTTATTTATTTATTTATTTAATTCCATTTATATGCCATCCCCTATGCCTACGGCACCTCTGGGCGGCTTCCAACATAAAATAAACAATTTATCACAATATATTAAAAATATAAAAATCTACACAAATATTTTAAACAATTTAAAAATACCCCCATACAAAAATTTAGCCCACCCTCCCCTCCCCGCCTCCGAAGGCCTGGGAGAACAGCCATGTCTTACAGGCCCGATGGAAGACCAGCAGACTCGGGGCCAGCCGTGCTTCCTCTGGGAGGGAGTTCCACAGCCGGGGCCCAGCCACCAAGAACACCCTCTCCATTGTAGCCCCCCGCTTTACGTGGGGGACCTCCAAGAAGGTGCCCCCGGTGGTCTGGAGAGTCCATTCTGAGTCACAGAGGGTGAGGCGGTCCCTGAGATATCCAGGTCCAAGACCGTACAGGGCCTTATAGATCAATGTCAACACCTTGAACCTGGCTCAGCACATTACAGGCAGCCAGTGCAGCGCACGGAGCACCGATGTTATGTGCTCTCGCTGGCCCGTCCCTATTAGGAGACGGGCCACCGCATTCTGCACTAGCTGCAATCTCTGGGCCAGCATCAAGGGAAGCCCCATGTAGAGCGCGTTACAGTAGTTCAGCCTCGAGGTGATGAAGGCATGGATCAAAATGGCCAGGTCGGGTCTGGAGACATACGGGCGCAGCCTCCACACCAGATACAGCTGGCAGAAAGCTGTCCTCGCCACCACATCTACCTGCTAATCTAGACGGAGACCCACGTCCAATAATACCCCCAGACTCAGAACCTGCTGAGCCATGGAGGGGCGCACCCCCTCCACAAGAGGGGGCACCACCTCCCCCGCCTCTGTCTTATCGGGATTGAGCTTCAGTCTGCTCTGCCATAACCAACTCGCCACGGCCTCCAAACGCTGAGATAGCACGGAGACGGCAGGGCCTGGGTCAGCTGAAAAGGAGAGGTAAAGCTGGGTATCATCAGCGTATTGGTGGCAATGCACATCAAACCCTCTCACGATCTTCCCCAACGGCTGCATAGATACATTAGATAATAAAGGAGACAAGATTGAACCTTGCGGTACGCCACAGTCCAATAAAGTTATGCATTTTAGTTGCCAGGCCTGATTTAAAAAAAATGTTGTACAGGTTTCCTTTCAGGACTAGGACTAGGACTGAGAGATGGACATGGAGTGTTATATTAATGACATTAATATGTTAACATTAAATTAACATTAAATATTATAGTTATAGCATTTAAACTTAAACATTTGTGAGCAAATTCTTATTCCTAGCAGCAAAAAGTCTTTGGGAAGAAGAAAAGCTGTAAAGAGGTGAATTATTGAGAAACTGACCTTTTTCTACAGTTGAAACCAGTGTAAGTTGTGTGCCAGGAAGGAGTAAAGAAGGAGTAAAGAAGGAGCAAGGGACGTTAAGATTGGATTGGTATGGTACTGAGCAGAGACTGACCTATGGATCTTCCCTGCCAGTGATTCAGGCCAGTGTGTATGGCGAGCAGCAGAAAGACTCAGGTGAAACAAGTGTGTGTCAATCAGACAAGCCCACTCCACTGTTCCCCTCTAGATCACAAAGCAACAGACTGGCTCCCAAGTACTGTGCCTCCCTTCCCAAGCTGGATCCCTGTCTCTGCCTTTGTACTCGCCTGACAATACAGGAGTAAAAATAACCAGCCTGCATCTGCAGAGAGATAAAAGCGACGTTTGCCTTTTGTGTCTCTCTGGGCAGTAGGACAGCAGCACCAATGGAGCTGTGTGGACTGACACATGGGAATTTCTGACATATCTCTTCCCACTCTGACCTTGAGAGAGACAATAAAAAGGGGCTTCACAGCGCACACACCCACACCCACATTCACTCAGTTCTATAGCCAAGGTTGGTAGTAAAGAGCATGTCTGTGTGCACGTTTATTCAGTACTACTAACCTGTTTCACTTCCAGCAGGGCAAAAGTAACAGAAAGAAACTTGCTGGAATACTAACTGCTTGGGGTGGTGAAAGGAAGGGGGGAGTCTTAGACATAGACAAAAAGCACATATAGTAAACTGGGCAGTTAGCGACAGCACTTGTTATGATATTGCTATTGATGCAAAATTTTTAAATTCTCTTGCATGATGAGTGCAACAGATAAGAGTTAAATGATGCCACAATATTGCATGTCAGAACTATTGCATTAGCTGCCTATATAGGACTAGTGATCTTTAAAGGGTTAACCGATTAACTGATTTCTTCCCTGTTCTTCAACATTAAATTTGAATGTTCCCTGTGTCTCTTTATGTGCTCTGTAAAAGTGATGGGTATCTTGACCCTGTAACAGTAGGGTTTCAGCCTGTCTCCTTCACTACTGCTGCGAGCAGTGAATCCACAGAGGATAGATGTTAGCAAAATCAGGTTTGAAGCTCAACTGCTAGTCACAGATAGATACCACCAGGCTGTAAATAGCAATGGAGATGACAAGAGGAAAGTATGTTTGTTTAGGAATGAATTTGGTAAATCTATTTTACTTTCATTCTTCTCTTTCAGTATGGCGTAATCCCAGGGATTTCCCCCCTAACCCAATTGCATTCAAAATGCAACTAAAATTGTAAAATGAAAAGGCTATTTCTGAAATTTTATTTATATATATATATGAATGAATGAATGAATATATATATATGAATGAATGAAAGTTTGGAATAGCCAAGACTTACCTGACAAAATCCTGATTTTATTATCTTGCTCATTTTTAAAATTTATTTTCTTTGATTTATTAAATTATTATTAACAGCAGGAGTCCTGGTTACTATTTTTGCTGCACCGAAACCCACACAATTGACTAGGAAGAAGAGAAAGAGGATGGGAGGCATTTTTGTAGGCCCTCTTAAATAAATGACGTGTTTAGAAATTGTGCCCTCTGTGCTACAGGCAGTTTCTGGACTGACTATTTTTTCTTTCCCTCCTCAGTGCTTAGAAGTCTTTGGTTTCTCTTTTTGCTGCTTCCCAGTCTTTTCCCTTCCACCAACCAAGATGTCTATGCAGGACTTGAGCGAGTTTGGAGAGGCTGCTTCGTATCTCCGGAAAAGTTATGAGGAGCAGATGAAGTTTCAGAATATCCCATTTGATGGTAAGATCAGCAGAACACAGGATTTGGTGTTAGCCAGTAGTTTCGTGTTTAAGTTTATCATGTCTTCACTTGCAGAGTATCCCCAGATCTCTTCAGTGTTCTTATCTCTAGTAGAGCTTTGCAGCATCATTTTGGCTTTGTTCACATAAGCAGGTGGTAAGTACTAGTAGTAGCTAATCAAGGGGAACAGCTTTGGGGCTATAAAGTCCCATCTATCCACAGCATCTGTTCAGATGAACTCAACTGCCATTTAACAGCTCACATCTCTGGAATACCTATACTTGTTAAGAGAAGTAGTAATTTACCCTTTTGCCTTACTACTATACAATCCCTCTCTTATGGTCAAAAGCAAAGGTGTAGAGGTTATTGCTGCTTATTATCTGCTTGTGTGAACAAACCCTTCTGTTCCATATTTCCCCAATAAGAGTGCAAGAGCACTAGACTTCCATCAAGCAGCCTTCCTGTCTCACTTGCTTAGAGGACTAGAGTAATTTAGCAATGGTGAAAGACAGCAGCTGCTTTGTTCAGTCACTTTGGTGTTTTTATGTGACAGATAAGACAAAACAACAGTTGTTCCTCTTCACCTGAAGATACTTACTTAGAAAAGAAAAAGGACTAGGTGAGCTAGCAATGCATGCTGGCTTGGTGAACCCCTTAGGCAGTCTGACTTTATATTGGGGATAAATAGATTCTGTAGTTCTGAGTGACAGATTCTTCACATTACCTTTCTACCCATCCCATTACCATATTGCATACCGGTTATTCTGTAACCATTATTGCAAAGCCAAAATGTTCCAGTGATAAAAACACTCTGCTCTGTTTCAGTATAAATGCTTCACGGCTAATGAGAAAGGAATTCACGAAACGTGAATTTTATTTGCTCTAAAGTATGTTTTCCACCTAACTCTCCTCACCAAGCTGCAGGTATATGTAGAGTGTACAAATAACAGACCTAAATAAAACTTAAAATTAATTGGGAAAAACTGAACTCATGTCAGGCATGAAAACCTCCCAATGAATCCTAGTTGGATGATCAAGAGCACATGAGGAAAAAAAAAGTAATATTCCTTTAATATTGCTAGATTGTATCCTTATTGCTATAATCTGAAAGTCATAAAGAAAAACAAAGAATTCATTTGACTTCACCATGAGTTTTCTTTTCATTTCTCCCTTGCTTTTGGCCCCTGAAGGAAAGAAGCGGGCGTGGGTTCCAGATGAAAAGGAAGCCTACATTGAGATTGAAATTAAAGACTCCTCCGGTGGTAGTGTCACTGTGGAAACCAAAGATAAAAAAGTAAGCAAAGTAGTCTTAATTTTCCATGTGGTGTTCAAAGGTCAAGTTTGGGCAAGGGGAAGAATCAAGGAGGAAAGGAATGTGTGTGTTGGTGGGGGAGAGAGAGAGATGCAAACAGATGTGATCCATTTGCAAACTAGTTAAATTCTTGCTGACAGCAGTGAAATATTGTTTAGTGAAATTCAACCAGTTTAGTAGTGTAGATGATTTCTACTGTTATGAAGTATAGAATTTTGAAAAAGGTCAAATACTTCACAAATGTGTCAGTGATTTAACATACCTTCAGTTTTTAAAAAAATAAAAGGCACTATAAAAGGCAGCTTGCAAGAACAACAGAAGAGCCTCCCTAGCCCAAATGATCAACTGTCATCTGAACAGCTGTAACAACAGCCCACAGACTGAAAAATCTGCTCAGTCTTTGAAAACAACCAGTTGCTATATTGGACTCAGTTATTCTTCTAGTCTTGAAAAGAAAAATCTTTCAAACTGGAAAGTAAGGGAGCAAATCTTGCTCTCAGGCAGGTTAGTTCAAGGGTGTTTTTAAATGAGCAAGGCTGAGGGGGAGAGGGTGTTAGTCTGTGGCCAGCGAGTGGCACAGCTGGGGAGCAGCCACTCAGGTGGAGATGTGGGGAGGGATTCTGAGGGGCAGCTCCCAGCGTGACTACCATGGCAGCCGCCTTGCACTCCCCCTGCCATGGACCAGGGGGAAGCACACGGGGCTGGTATTTGAAATTGACATGTTCCAGGCATGAGCACTGGAGATCTGCGTTCCCCAGGGCTTGCTGCCAGTTCCTGTGACTTGCAAAGTCTGTGTCCTCTGCCCACAGCACCTAAGAGCAGGGGACCTGTCTTCTGGCGTGGCTGGATGCCCCAGTCACATGGGCAGGGCATGCATGGGTGCCTGTTGCCATGAACTTTTTGGGCTTGCCCCTTACGGTGCACTCCAGATTTCTTGTCAGTGCTGCATGACTCATGGCACCGTGTATCCCCCTGCACTACCTTCAGACCAGCGGCTGGATGAGTGGCTCTTGAGTGGTCATGCGTGATAGCATCTAGTTTAAAAACACCCTAAATCTAGATGTACCTTCAATGTTATGGAGAACAAGATTTTTCCAAAGAGCAATATTTTATTAAATAATGGATGTATATATTCATAGACTTTTCCAAAGCATTAATCAATACTCATTCTGGATTCACATACACGCATGTATCCCCACAGGGAGCAAACCCCATTCAAACCAGTATAAATCTGGAGTAATCACTGGCAGTATTGGTGTAAAGGCAATCAGAATGAGTCCTGGTGATTTTCAGATTGACACATGTTGTAAGGACAAATCTGCCCCAATTAATTTATATTTTCCTAAATAATATATAGCAAAAGTAATAATTTATGGGCCTAATTCTCCAGGGCATAAGGCTATAGCAGCAGTTTTATGCCGGTGTAGTGCCACAGCAAGGAGTTACATCAGTGTAAAACTTGAGTCACTGGTTAAGAATCGAGTTTATGTAGGCAGTAAGATGTTGATGGCTGTATTTGATTTTTTATAATGCCAGTTGCTGTAGTGAGCAATAGCTTATACCTGCCTGAATCAAACCCAGACAACTTTGCTTCCAGTAACACTGCTGTAGTTACCGGCATTACGTACATTGTTTCCCCACCAATCTCATGCCATTGCCTTTAATGCTTCCTGATTTGCACTGAAGTAACAGAGGAAAGTTATCCTCTCTGTCTTCTTACAGTCAATTAATTATACCACACCATCAACCTGTGAAAGTATTCCCAGTAACTAGTATAGATCACAGAGAGAAATTGAGGCACAATTAATTTTTTCAGGGTCACAGTCAGGGGCAAAGCCAGGATTAGGAAACAGGAGTCCTGATTCTCATTTTCCTGCTTCAGCCACCAGACACCTCTGCTTAGTTCAGCTAATATTGATTACAATGTTTTTCTTACGGCATATGAACAGTAGCATTTATGAAATGCAATTTATTCTAATCTGGCACAGATGTGTAATATGATAGTTATTCCAGTACTTGGGTTTATAGGATTAAATAAATCCAGTTATAAGTAATGGACTCTACACTTCAGCTGTTTGTCTAAATAACCTCAAACACTCCTGACTAAAAAGGTTGCAAGTATTATTTTAGGTTATATTTATCAAGACAAAGGGGGGGATATGATGACATTGCTTTTAGGTGCTTATATTATATATTTTATATTGTTTTTATATTATATGCCGCCCCAAGCTGCCTTGACAAAAGGGGGTGAGATAGTAAATTTTTAAATAAATAAACCTACGGATGTAGCACCCATTAGAGCCTGCAGGAGCAACTGCAGTACTATGAAACTACAGAATGCTAGGTGTCACTTCAGCGGTGGTAAAAGAGCTTAGATCATCAGTACAACACTATTGCCAATGCCTACATTATATTTCCCACCATTTCTAACCTATCATTGTGCATTGCTAATACAGTGCGACAAACATTCCTTGAGAAACAAAAAGGATGGGGGATATCTGTGCTGAGAGAAGGATATTTGGCAGCTAGGAAGGGGCCTGTTTGGGTTATTTGTTGTGGGGATGGTAAACTTGGTAGCTGGTAGTTGGAGAAGGTGTGGCAAACTAACAACATGGGGGAAAGCTCTGGTAATGGCAGCTGAGGGGTGGGGGCGGGACTAGCAGAACTGGAAGCTAGAAGTGTCTGGAAGGAGTAGGGGGCCCTGCATGGGAAACAGAATCGCGCCCAAGCCCAGCCTGAGTTCAGCTGTGCTGGGACTGACCTGAGTCAGTTTCAGCGCAGTTGGAACCTTCTGTGCCTGACTCTGATCTGTACCAGGGGAGGCCGCACTCGCACAGAGCACCGTGACATAACGGCACTCTGTGGGGGTGGGATCAAGTCAGGAAAGGGGATGGGGTTAAGCCACCCCCCCATGCTTTTCCTGATGTACCCCCTACCACTATGAAGCATTATGACATCACAGTATCCCATGGGAGAGGGTAGCATGTCAGGAAAAGGGTGACAGGAATGTCTTAATCCTGCCCCTTTGCCACCATGGAGTACTGTGATGTCACAGTGTTTCATGGGGGCAAGGGGCATGTCAGAAAAGGGTGAGGTATGTATCTGGTATAGGTGGTATGATGTTATGGGACTCCATGGGGGTGGGGCCTCTTGTCCAAGAAGTCTGACCCAAGGGTTTGGGCCAGGAGTGCTCCCAAACTGAGCCTGTCTGGGCCTCTTGTGTCTGATGGTGCTCGGTCCCAGCCTGGTTTGCACTGCAGGGCTCTACCAAGGATGGGGGAAGCAAGAGGGGCATCATAGATTTATGCCGTGGATCCATTCCGTATCCAGGCTATCCTTGAGTGCATGCCCCCACCTCTGCCCCAGCCCCTGAGCTCACTCTTTCAGTGGTTCATGATGGTAGGGAGTAGGACTAGATCCATAGGGCAGGTCCAGGAAATGGAAAGGAGCCAAATAAAAAACGACTGTGGGCCAAATTTAACTCACAGACCAGAGGTTCCCCATCCCTGAATTATGTGCAGTGTTCCTTGTTTCTCAAGGAGTGTGCACTCAAGTCACAAGGAAGATGATATTTTTTCTGCCATCTCTCCAAACTCAGTCTGGGATATGAGCATGAAGCAGGTCTACCCTCCTCACTTTACCTGTAATAAAGGCCAGATTGTACCCTAAGTGATATCGGTGCAGCCCCATATTAGGATTGCACTGGTGTACTTGACTGGGTCTTAAGTAACAAACTCTGCTTACACATTGGAGTTCAGCAGCTATAACTCCAATATACATTAGTTTACCCACAGAGTTAATCTTCATAGTACCTCACTTAAAGAGCTCACCTGTCTCTAACAGTCTGATGCTGGCTCCCTCTGCTAGTGTGAAACTGAATACAAGCTCGCTGCCAATTGCTCCCTCCTATCACAGAACATGATTAGGTTCAGGGCGAACACAAAATGCAGGGCCCCCTCAGCTCCACTCACTTCCCACAGCCTGCCCACTTTCCAATGGCCCCTCCCATTTTCCTGTGGCCCCTCCCACTTCCATTTGACAATTAGAGAATTATCATATGGGACACTCCCATGCCATAAGCGTGGGGGTGGATTTGGGCCCACCTCCCCTTGAGGCCCACCTCCCACCCGGTGGGTGGGGTCATAGCCAGGTATATTTACCTGGACCAGCCGGGTGCCTCTTCCTCTCCTCCCATTGCCAGGGCTGCACACAGAGTCTTCTTTTGCTGAGTGAGTACTCCGTTGACCCTCTCGGACAGGCGGTCCCCGGTAGGTTAACACGGAAACATCGTGGTACAGTGGATAACGCTGCCGGCAATGAGGTTTGCGCTTCATTGGGCGACCACGGTTTGAATCCCGTCTCCTTTAAAAAAAAAAAAAGGGGGGGGGGAAATCCCCTTGTGGAGCGCTGCCACCATGCGGAGCGGCGGCACTCAGGTACACTTTAAGCCCCCAGGTGGAGCGCCGCTTTGAGCCTCGGTAGGGGGGAATCCCCCATGTGGAGCGGCGGCGCTCAGGTACACTTTAAGCCTCCATGTGGAGCGCCGCTTAAGCCCCGGTAGGGGCTGGGAGGGGGGCACAATTAGAGAATTATCATATAAGTTATTTTTAACTTGTCAGTACAATGTGCTCCAAAGAACATTTAAATTTGGTTGAGATGAAAGGGAGCCCAGGACACAGATATGGTTAAAAGGCCAAGACCCTTATTTAAAACACAGGAGGGCATGCACACTACGGATAGGGACAGATTATCCATGGCCTGAACTCTCCTTCTCTAGAGCATATTCCTATTACACTCCCAACACAAGAGTTCAAACGTAGATCTAGCTGATCAAACATAGATTTTATTTTATTTATTTATTTATTAGCATTTTTATGCTGCCCCCTCATGCCCACGGCATCTCGGGGTGGCTAACAATCCCCCACACAGTCACAGCACCCCCCCATGAAAGCAGGGATGCGGAACTGAACCTCAGGCCCAGAGCGGCCAAACACAGCTCTCAGCAAAACTTTGTCAGTGTGACCCCTTTCCAATTATTGGATTTAAGGATCTCAAGTACCAAAGCACTGAAAATCCAGTTAAATATATCAAACAAGAAACAACTCCCCCACGATCACAGCACCCACACCCCTCAATCCCTTCCCAAACCACCCCCCAGATGGCCCCACTCTACTCCCAAAGCCCCACAGAGGGGTGCAGCAGCAACACAAAGAGCTCACATCAGGAAAGAAGAGGAAGAGGTATTGGCCGGTGGTCCTTACCTCAGCTGCTGCAGGCCCTGGGTCTTTTGGGAGAGCTGGAGGTCAGTCCAAGGCTAGCAAGCTTAGGCTGCTAGGCAGGAGGGGACAGCAGGAACATTCTGATGGGCCTCTCCTTGGGCAGGGTAGTGGCACCCTTTTCCCCTCCAGGAGCCATGGGAGGCAGGGGGAATAGGGGCAGCCATCAGGGGACGAGAGGGAACAGCCATGGGGGGAGGGTGGGAGGGAGCAACTCCTTCTTGCGCGCACACACACACACACACACACAC